>PVJC01000066.1:0-61595 GCA_004026665.1 Murina feae | reverse complement strand
TCATGGAGCTAGAGTAAACAGAGGCTTCCATTGCACCAGGAGTAAGCTATCTGCCCGCTGGCTGGGATTCTCTGTGCTCCAGGCAACAACATAGTTGCAACATTGTTGCAATTATAGAAGCCTCAGAGCTGAAGCTAACACCAGGCTTCCATTGCACCAGCGATCGAGGAAACTGCCTGCCTAGAGTCTACAATGGCAACTCTTTCAATTATAGAAGCCACAGAGCTGAAGCCAACAGGGAGCTTTATTACCTGCCTAGGCCTTGGCTTAAAGGAACAGTGTATCAATTATAGAAGATAAATTAACCCCAGAAACCAGCTTCCAGCCAGCCTTGCTGGGATGTTGGGTCAATGGGAGCTGTGGGCAGCCTGAAAGCCTGAAAACATCCCTCAGCCTGTCACCCAGGATGGCCACACCCCAATGGGGTGAGGGTCCACACCGGGGTGTTTGGCTAGCCTGCAAACAGCCATCAGCCCTTCACCCAGGCTGGCCAGGTACCTCAGTAGGGACCCAAAACCTGAAGGGACTGTGGGCAGCCTGCAAACAGCCATTAGTCCTGCACCCAGGCTGGCTAGGTACTCCAGTAGGGACCCAAAACTTGAAGGCGCTGTGGGCAGCCTGAAAATGGCCTTCACCTCCTCATCCAGGCTGTCCAGGAACCCCAGTAGGGACCCAAAACCTGAAGTGGCTGTGGGGAGCCTGAAAACGGCCCTCAGCCCATCACCCAGGCTGGCCACACCCCAATGGGGTGAGGGTTCCCACTGGGGGGCTTGGCCAGCCTGTAAACAGCCATCAGCCCTACACCCAGTATGACCAGACACGCCAGCAGGTGGACATCCCCAGAAGGGTTCCAGACTGCGAGAGGGCACAGGCTGGGCTGAGGGACCTCCTGAGTGCAGAAATTTTTGTGCACCGGGCCCCTAGTCTCATATAAAAGGAAAGAGAAAGTACTCTAGAAGTTAAGGGTGGGGGAAAACATGTGGAACTTTATATGTGCTGGGAAGGACCCTGATCCCTGAAGGATCTTCCTCACTGATTCAAATTGCACCTCAGGTTTGTCAGATTTAAAGCAAGCAAAGTATGTGTTTCCATTTTGCTTTATTATGTGAACAGAAAGTCAGCAAGGTTCTTTATGGATCTTTGATTCTGAAGTGCACTAAGAATAAAATAAGTGGAGCTAACTTAGCTCAATATTACTTTGAAATTTTCAATAAATTATAAATATTAGTGATTTCTTCCTGAGAGAATATATGATGTTGCTAGTAGGTGACCTCAGTGAAAGTGGTTGTTTAAGATGAAAGCATAGTGACTAAGATGAGAGATGAGTTATTTTAGTGTTGCTCTTTCAAGCTAATTATTAGTTGATATTCAATGCATCTTGTTACTAAGACCCCAAAGTACCTCACTCACTTGTACATAATCTCACTGTAAAGGATCTATTTCAAGGGATAAAGGTCACTGAATCTTGAGACTTCCGTTTTTAAATCTTTTACTTTGTTCCCTGCATGCTGTGGCTTATTTTCTGTATTATGTATAATTTTTAAAATTACTATCATAGTTTGTACATTAGACATTATGCTAGATGCTTCTCTCCTGTTATCTCAATCTTTAAGTCATGTAGAATTATATCTTCATACGTGAAGAAACCAAACTCTGAGATGACAAATAACGTGTCCAAGATTATACAGCTAGTAGTAGACTGTGAAGGAATTTAGACCGATAATGAAATGACTTGATTTATATTTTAGAACATCTCCTGGCTGCCTTCCCAGTGCCTTCCAATTGGCCTACCAGGCCCCCTTGCTCTGGCTCCAGCCTCCTTCTGAGATCTTACCTCGTACATCTGCTTCCTTCATTTACTCCCCTCCAGCCACCCTGGCTTCTCTCTGCCTTTTCAGCAGCCACCATCATTCCTGCCCCAGGACTTTGGTAGCGGCTGTTCCCATTGCTTGAAGGCCCTTCTCCAAGGTCTTTGGGGATGATTAGAAGGAGATAAATATTCTAGGTCGTGTCAGTCTGCTTTATTGTCTTGTGCTGCTGGCTATATTATTTATTAATTTGTTTACATGTTTTCTTTGTGTGTTCTCTCACTCCTCTTTGGCTCCTTAGGTCAAACACTTTGTTCTTGTCTCATTTATTTTTGAAACACGAATGCCTGGAACAGGTGCTCAATACATACAGGGTGTTTCCCAAAAAACTGTGTACATACTTTAACAGCTGGTAACTCAATTGATGTTACTATCTTTTCAGATTTAAGCTATTAGAATTAATAATGTATAATAAGTGTATATGCATTTAAGGGGACACCCTGTATATATTAAATAAGATGAAGAGTACCAATTTGAAGCCAAGTTCCAAGCCTGCATCCTTTTCAGGGTCACTGTGTATTGTTGCTCCTAGTCACCATCCAAAGGTGTCCGGCTGAGGCTGCCATTAACCAAGCCTTGTGCTCTCAGCTGCATCTGCTCCAGAATATACTCTTCTAATTTGAATAAAGGACACACAAGGACTGGCAGAGACCCCTTGTTCTTCCTACTACACAAGATTATCTCCTTGGAACTATGCTGCTAGGTTAACCAGATCACCATGTAAATGGCAGAAACATCCACTAAACATAGCTCTGTTGTCCAATAAATACAGTAGCCACTATTACACTACAGGTGGCTATCTAAATTGATGTTAATAAAATTTAATAAAAATGAAAATTCCATATTGACCAAAAGTGTGTTTGGGATATTTTAAGAGTTCAGCAGCTACATGTGGCTAGTGGTTACCACATAGGACAGTGTACATATAGAATATCTTCCTCGCCATAGAAAGTTCAAGTGTGGTTTGCAGGGGTGGGGAACAGGAACACCTGGCCTGTGGGCCATATAAGAGCTGTGAAATCATTTAGACTGGCCCTGCCAAGGCATTATGGGTGAGTTAATTAAGTGTTTGACCAAATATAACAGGCTAATATTTAAGTTGATAATTTTGTGAGGCCTGCGAATGATGTTATAAATATCCATAGAGCCCTTGGCAGAAAAAAGGTTCCCTATCTCTGTTTTAAAGTGATGCGATATGTTGTCAGAGATTTACTTGTGAAATAAAAGATGTTGTTTTCCTCATCAATGGAATGAAAAGGCTAGACTAAATCTCAATGGTTCCTTCTAGTCCAAACAAGATCTGAATCGTATATATTGTTAAATATAAATCTTATTGCCTAAATGATAGTGAATGTTCTCCTCGCTACCTGTGCATCTTCCACTGTTTCCAGAACTCCAGGCCTGTTTATTGGTGAAGCCCACATAGTCAGGCTGGCATTTCCCTAAATAGAACTCTCTTTCCTGTTTTAACAACAGCAATTAGATACTCTCGTGTTTTTTTTTTTCTTATTGGCCCATATTCTCTTTCTGATATTACCTTACCAGGTTCAGGCTCAACTTGAATTTATGACAGGCTGTTATTAACCTTACCTAACAAAATGATGTCACCTCCAAGCCTTTTGTTGCTAACGGTTGTGGTGTCTTTTTGCAATGTGTATTGTATTCCATATAGTGCCCTAGCCCAGTCCCTACAGTTAGCCAAGAATGATTGTGACCTTCTGTGAGAGTAATGTGAAGAACAGGAGGCTAAAAAAGCAACCTCATTTACCATCTCACCCAAAAAAATAAGATACCTAGGAATAAACTTAACTAAGGAAGTAAAAGACTTATATGTAAAAAACTACAGGACACTGAAAAAAGAGATAGGGGAAGACATAAACAGATGGAAGAACATAACCACGTTCATGGATTGGTAGAATCAATATCATCAAAATGTCCGTACTGCCCAAAGCAATCTACAGATTCAATGCAATCCCCATTAAAATACCAACGGCATATATCACAGACCTAGAATAAACTTTCCAAAAATTCATCTGGAATAACAAAAGACCCTGGATAGCTGCAGCAATCCTGAGGAAAGAGAACAAAGTAGGTGGGATCTCAATACCAGATATCAAGCTGTATTACAAAGCCACTGTTCTCAAAACAGCCTGGTACTGGCACAAGAACAGACATATAGATCAATGGCATAGAATAGAGAACCTAGAAATTGACTTAAACCAATATGCCCAATTAATATTTGACAAAGGAGGCATGAACATACAATGGAGTCAAGACAGTCTCTTCAATAAATGGTGTTGGGAAAATTGGACGGATACATGAAAAAAAAATAAAACTAGACCACCAACTTATACCATACACAAAAATAAACTCAAAATGGATAAAGGACTTAAACATAAGATGGGAAACCATAAAAATACTAGAGAAATCCACAGGCAGCAAAATCTTAGACATATGCCGAAGCAATTTCTTTACCGATACAGCTCCTAAGGCATTGGAAACTAGAGAGAAAATAAATAAATGGGACTACATCAAAATAAAAAACTTTTGCACAGCAAAGGAAACTATCAATAAAACAACAAGAAAGCCCACTGCATGGGAGAACATATTTGCCAATGTTATCACCAATAAGCGTTTAATCTCCAACATCTACAGAGAACTCATACAGCTTAACAAAAGGAAGATAAACAACCCAACCAAAAAAATGGGCGATGGACCTAAATAGATACTTTTCAAAAGAAGACAGAAGGAAGGCCAAGAGACATATGAAAACATGCTCAAAGTCACTAATTATCCGCGAGATGCAAATCAAAACAACAATGAGGTACCATTTCACACCTGTCAGAATGGCTATTATCAATAAAAGACAAGAGTTGGCAAGGATGTGGAGAAAAAGGAACCCTTGTGCACTGCTGGTGGGAATGCAGACTGGTGCAGCCACTGTGGAGAACAGTATGGAGTTTCCTCAAAAAACTAAAAATGGAACTGCCATTTGACCCAGTGATCCCACTTCTAGGAATATATCCCAAGAAACTAGAAACACCAATCAGAAAGGATATATGCACCCCTATGTTCATAGCAGCACAATTCACTATAGCTAATATTTGGAAACAGCTTAAGTGCCCATTAGTGGATGAGTGGATTAAAAACCTTTGGTACATCTACACAATGGAATACTACCCTGCAGTAAAAAAGAAGGAATTCTTACCATTTGCAACAACATTTATGGAACTGGAGGGCATTATGCTAAGTGAAATAAGCCAGTCAGAGAAAGATAAATGTCACATGATCTCACTCATTTATGGAATATAATGATCAACATAAACTGATGAACAAAAACAGATCCGGAGACATAGAATCATCAATCAGACCATCAAACCTCAGAAGTAAGGTAGGGGAAGGTGGAGCTAAGGGGGAAAGATCAACCAAAGGACTTGTATGCATGCATATAAGCTTAACCAATGGACACAGACAACAAGGGGTGAGGGGATGAGTGCGGAGGGTTGGAGGGTAATAGGGCAATGAGGACACATATGTAACACCTTAATCAATAAAGAAATTAAAGAAAAGAAAAAAGAACAGGAGGTCAAGGCTGAGCTGCTCCGGGCTCTCTCCAAAGGCAGTGCTGAAATGCTGCAGTGGAGAATGAAGTATGAAGAGGATGCCATCCAGAGAACTAAAGACTTGGAGGATGCCAAGTGACTAGAGCAAGGTGACCCTGGACCTGGAGTTAGTTACACAGATGAGCATGGGAATAAGGAGAATAAAACTGTGTCCTTAAGGCCATCCATGACAAAGCCACCACTAGCAAGAAGCACATTCTCTAGAGGGGATAAAAATTATAATAAGAAGAAATGATAAAGACTATAGAATGGTCCTGGAGGAAGAAAGGGAGTTCTTTCTCGGGGCAAGAGAGAGATCTTCTTAGGAGATGTAACTTTGAGCTATGTTGGAAAATAGACTAGTACTTAAAATCCTGTATTTCATTTGTAACACTAAAGTAATCGAGCTCATGTTTGCACAGGTCTCTATAATTAAAGTCATTGTAACTCTGGTCTACAACCTGTAAACCACAAACTGGTCTGTGAAGAAGGACAGGGATGGTTGAGAACATGTTAGGATCTGCCATTATGCCTTATGAGATAACAGTGTCATTGAAAAGAAGTGACATTCAGGCCACCTCTGGGGTTAGAATATCAATTTTATAGCCAACACTATATAAAGGCTTTAGAAGTTCTTCTCAGGAACTACAGAAGTGGGGGGCCCAAGTGAATTAAGACTTGGAATCACAGTGTAGAACTGTAGCATTTTGTTCAGAGGTCGAAAGACAGTGTATGCTTGAGAGATATGTCAAAAAAAACCCAGTTTATAACCCATGAAGGTTTATTCAAAAGACCGCATCCCTGGCTTGGTAGCTTGGCAAAAATCTAGGACAGATTAATACAATTATTTTTAGCTTCAACCAAAGATACTGTTTTTCAGTTCTTCACCTAAATCTTTGCAATACATGGCTGTGCTGTTGCTGAATAGCTGCTGTGTTCTGTCCCAGAACAGGCACCAAGAGATCTATCTCTGTAGTCACAGTAACTTACAAAGGACTTTGGGATGACAGATACTAAAATTGCCCGCAGGAGGTACAAACTCTGGACCACAGAAAAGTGGAGCTTTCAATGAAAATGGCTCTTCATATCCAAAATATGGCATTTGCTAATAAAGTAAGATTTTTTCTCCTAATATAAAGGATATGGGTGAAAGTGCCTATCAGTCATACTATTTGGTCTTTTTTAAGGGGTACAAAACAGGGAAAGTATGTAGTCTACTTTATGACCACATGGATTTGTTGGAACTAACAAATTGTTCTTCCGTTATACATGACAACTAAAGAAAAGTAATATGATAATAGCTAAAATTATTTTCGCTTTAAACTTAGTTGAACATCGATTAAATAAGGCATTGTCTGCATTATGCTTTCTTTCTAAATCACCCCACGGAGGTAGAGCCATACACAGGAAAATCTAGGATTCTGTTTTTTTTATTGGGAAGTTAAGGGTCTGTGTCTTGATTTCCAGGCTTGGGGGTCACATGATGAGTTAGTTTTGTGAAGTCTAGCTCACCTAAGACTCAGTTTAATGCTTCTAAGTTCTAAATCCCCCAGGGATAGGAATTGGTTTTTTAATTTCCCATATACCCCTGTATATTCTAGACAACTAAGTAGGTACTCCTGATGATTAAGTTGAGCAAAATTGTGGTTGATACAAATATAGAACGTTATCAGTGAAACAGGGGTGACTAACTCGGCCAGTTTGTCCTGTACAAGCCTGATTTTAGCACTGACAGGGTTCTGCTGAAACCCCCTAGTTCTGGTAAAGCCAGCAGAGTTTGTCACCCAAAGTAAAATTCCTCTTTTCTGGTACCAACTGAACATTTCTAAGGTACTTAAAAATACATGTGATTATTTTTTTTAAGATAAATACTTTATTATGTCATGAAAAAGGCATCAATCAACTAGATCCATACTTGTTTGAAAAAAATTTGAAAATTTATTAGGCAGTATGTGTACATCCTGTCCCACATGGGAATGAGAAGATGCTATAGATTCTGTAAGTATTGCAGTCTGAAAATACACCAGCAAAAAAAAAGGTGGGTGGTGGGGGGAAGGGGAGAAATCACATGATCTTGGGAACCATATCGCATTATGAATAACCTACCAAGAAACATTAAAAAACTTATTTGTTTCTATAGTAGCTTTGAGTTTATAGTTGTTGGAATGACTGTATTACATTGAAGGCATCTCAGTAACAGGAAGCTTCATTTTAACAATCCCATGTACAAATATTAATAAAAAATATATAAAATTATGCAATTCGTTTCTTGCCATCACCCCAGCAATTTGTTAGAACTGTTTTACTGGAAAAGGATTAAGCTATAAGTTTTGCCTGAAGATTCATTTCTGCAGCCCATTTAAGTGCAACATCCACTAAAATCCACTAAAATCCTGGTTGAGGTCCGGTGGAGTAGGGGGAAGAGTGTTGAAAAGACCACTTTGTGTATTTGTGCTTGGTCCAGATTTACGCGTGACCTCTGGGAACATGAGGGCGGTGTCTGCAAAGGTGCTGGCTGCTATCTGCTGTTTATCTGTGTTTTATCCCACGCCAACTGGCTGATAGAAAGGCACATCTTTCACAGTGGTATGACAGACCACTGATGGAGGAGCCAGGAAGGATCCTGGAGACAATATCTTAGGGGCTAGTGGACTCCCTAAGGCTGGGTTTGGTCCAGCAGTGCAGGAATGAAACAGGCTCTCCTCTAGAGCTTGCATGAAGTTTTTGATGCCCATTTCTGACTCCACAGGGCTCACTTCAGATATCTTGGCCCTGCAGCGAGAAATTGTGAATTGATTTGGATCTTTGCCATCCTTTCTCAGCATGTCAGGGAGGACTCTTTGGCGGGCATTGATGAACCAGTTGCAGACCTGTAGTGTAGATAGATATGTTTGCTAGGACAGCAATGTTTTTTCTTGCTCTGAGGGGTAGTCATTGTATCAGTGCTCATATAGCCAATCTTGGCAAACCTGCACAGATTCCTTGGGCAGGTTACCCCTTCTCCTTCTCTTGCCTGAGCTGGCAGGAGAGGAAAGGTCCAGGGAGATGTCCATGCTATCATCACCCTCAGTCTCACTGCCAGTGGCTGCAACAACTTCCTCGCTTTCCATTCTGGAGCTTCCAGAGTGGGGCACCACTGGGGGCTGGGGGACAGGCGGGAGGGTGGGAAAGAGTGGGAGCACAGGGGGCAAGCGGTTGTCTTCTGGGTAATGTGTAGGATGAGCTCCAGTAATTATTGCTAACCCAGGTGCTCAGACCCTGGCGCCTGCTTTTTGGATGAAATTCAAGGGACACTTGGGCTTCCTCCTGGCAGGATCTTCCGGCAGCTGTCCAGGGGCTCTCCCTGGCCCAACTCACTCCCCTCCCCACACTGCTCCTTTGTTCCCCACTCCTCTACAGCGCACCTGGGCGCTATGAGAGTGAGAGGCAAGGAGGGAAGGTCAATACATGTAATTATTTTATTTGACTATTGTATTAGGTGGGGTAAAACATCCTTTTTTTTCAGTTTTATTTGAGATACTAAAGGCCCGGTGCACAAAAATTTGTGCACTTGGGGGGGGGTCCCTCAGCCTGGCCTGTGCCCTCTCATAGTCTGGGACCCCTCAGGGGATGTCCACCTGCTGGCATGCCTGGCCAGCCTGGGTGAGGGGCTGATGACTTTGCAGGCTGGTCAAGCCCCCCAGTGGAGACCCTCACCCCATGGAGGTGTGGCCAGCCTGGGTGAGGGGCTGAGGGCCATTTTCAGGCTGCCCACAGCTCCCATTGACCCAATGTCCCAGTGAGACTGGCCGGAATCAGGTTTCTGAGGTTTATTTATCTTGTATAATTGAAACTTTGTTGCCTTGAGCGGAGGCCTAGTTAGGCAATGAAGCCTCCTGTTTGCTTCAGTTCCGTGGCTTCTATAATTGAAACATTATTGCCTTGAGCAGAGGCCTGGCTGGCCTAGGCAGGCAGTTTCAACTCCATCGCTGGTGTAATGGAAGCCTCCTGTTTGCTCTAGCTCTGTGGCTGCCAGCTGCCATCTTGGCTGGGTTAATTTGCATATAGCCACTCTGATTGGCTAGTGAGAATGGCTTGGCTGATGGGTGTGGCTTAGGTGTCTTGGAGTGAGGGTTAATTTGCATATTACTTTTTTATTAGATTAGATAATTGATCTCTAACATTGTGTAAGTTTGAGATATACAATGTGATGACTTCATACATGCACATACTGCAAAATCTTTGCCACAACAAAGTTAGTTAACCCATTGTTCACCCCACATGATTACTGTCTGTTGTATTTTTATGATGAGAACATTGAAGCTCTACTTTCATAGCAACTTTCAGGTGTACAGTGCAGTATTGTTAGTGGTCATTATGCAGTCCATCAGAGTCTCCTCTTCACAGTTCAGGAAAATGAAGCAAAAACATGAGGTGATTTAGAAAGCAGTAAGCAAAGAAAGGTTGTGAGAGCCCAGCTCCTTCCTGGATTTTGAGCACAGACTGGTTTTTGTAGGATTCCACCAAGAAGGGGCTTTGTGACCACATTGCTCTATTGGGCTAGTTGTGTGGCACATATGAATTTAATAACAGTAGCCAAGTAACCAATGTCACCCCAATAAATTCCATAATAATATTAAAAAAAAAAACAGTAGATGAGAAGAAGCTATGGTGTCTTTCATCTACGAGGTATATGCAGGAAATGTGAACAGGAGAACACATTTCATCAAAAGCCCCACAGCTCTGGATTGTGGAGGGGGTGGAAGAGGCACCTTAATAAACCACCCCATCTCAGGAGATGCAGATAGGGGCTGAGGTACCCGCTAAGAGCAGTGGAATCTATTAAATGAGCTTAACAGTTGGATGGATTGGGGCGTATAAATTTGGACAGAGGAACTGAGATAGAAAAGACATTCAGAGAAAAGAGATAAATTGGGCCCATTTAGGAACTGCATAAGAGAGAGAACAAGCAGGAGAGAGCCAACAGATGTTCTTTGGAAGCAACATAGCCAAGGAGCTCTTTAGAGAGTGGATGTGCCTAAGGATTTTTAATAGTTGCTTCTTATTGGTAGAGTATGCAGTACAATTTTTCTCTTTCTCCCATTTCTTATGAAGTCATCAGTATGCTTTGTTGCTTATTTAAGGTTTAGGGTGAGCAAATACTTAGAGGGACTCAGAGATCCCCAGTTCCAAGTCCAAGTTGGAAAGGGGTAGGGAAAATAAAGGACACATGGATACAGGAGTGGGCAGACAGTGGCCAGGAGACATCTGGGTTCTATAAGCACAAGGAGGTCATTTTCAGACCCAAGCTGCTTCTGCTTCATACTATTAAGATAGCATTTTGTCCCTAAATGCTATCTTTAGTCAAGTACAAACTGGATGAGCTCTTTAGGATTGTGGTTCACTTGCCATTTGGGTCTCTCTCTTTCTCTCAGGAACAAGCTGGCGATTAGGTTGCAGGAGGCTGCTGGAGCCATGGGGGTGGCCAATGCCAGAAATGACTCCTTGGAGAGGGCCAGGCACCACCTGCAGCTCTACCTGGGGGATGCCCTGTGGGATCTGGGGAAGGCCTGCTCCATAGCAGCCATGTTGGACAAGAAGCAGCAGCACTTTAACAAGTACCTGCATGGCTGGAGGCAGAGGCTTGAGGAATCTCAGGCGAAGCTGGATGCCTCTCAGGAGGAGGCCCAGGCCCTCAGCACCGAGCTCCTCAAGCTCAGGCACACTTGTGAGAAGAGCACTGTAAGCCAGGAGACCCTCCAGGGGGAGAACTAGTCCCTATGAGGTCTGAGTCAGGCTTGGAGCCAGAGCAGGAGCAAGGACCTCTGGGGGAGCTCAGCCTTCCAGGGTAAGGCTGTCTTCCATGGGCCAACACATCAACACTGACATGTTCCCACTCAGGTTTTAACTTTTTCATTTTTTCATACTTACAATGTTTTATGCTACAGATATTATCTAATCTAATAAAAGAATAATATGCAAATGACCCCTCACTCTGAGACACCTAAGCCACACCCACCATTCAAGCCACGCCCACCATCCAATCAGAGCAGCTGTATGCAAATTAACCCAGCCAAGATGGCAGCCGACAGCAACTGAGCTAGAGCAAACAGGAGGCTTCCATTGCACCAGCGATGGAGTTGAAACTGCCTGCCTAGGCTGGCTGGGCCTCTGCTCAAGGCAATAATGTTTCAATTATAGAAGCCATGGAGCTGAAGCGAACAGGAGGCTTTCATTGCCTGACTAGGCTTTTGCTCAAGGCAACAAAGTTTCAATTATACAAGATAAATAAACCCCAGAAACCTGATTCCAGCCAGCCTCGCTGGGACGTTGGGTCAATGGGAGCTGTGGGCAGCCTGAAAATGGCCCTCAGCCCCTCACCCAGGCTGGCCACACCTCCATGGGGTGAGGGTCTCCACTGGGGGGCTTGGCCAGCCTGAAAATAGCCATCAGCCCCTCACCCAGGCTGGCCAGGCATGCCAGCAGGTGGACATCCCCTGAGGGGTCCCAGACTGTGATAGGGCACAGGCCGGGCTGAGGCCCCGCCCCCCCCCCCCCAGTGCACAAATTTTTGTGCAATGGGCCCCTAGTTTTTATTCTAAAAATAAGAATACTTCTCTATCTTTAGCTCCCAATTTTATTATGTAAAGGAAGCCACAATTAAGAATTTTTTATATCCATAGCCTTACTAAGATTTTCCATGCATATATCCATGCACGTATTTTTTACTCAGATTACACATTATCTTACACCTTTTATTTTTTCATTATATATTTTCTAATTTGAAAATATTTTTACAGCTTATACTACATGACAAACACTGTTTTATATACAATTATTTATTATTTAATTCTCAGAAAAGTTTTATGTCAGGTTTTTTTAACTGTAAAATGCAGACTATATTGAATCACATAAGCTTAAGAACTGGTCCAAAATCACAGCCAACAAGTAGCAGACTTGAGCTTGCATCTGGCATGTACACACTTAAGGCTTGGTCTGTGCCACTTTTCCTGTGTGCCTGTGATAAGAGTGGCTAATGCTTACTTAAGTAGCCCTTTATTCATTTTCAATATAGTTTTTCACAATTACAAGTAATTATAAATAATTCTATGTTATACATCCTGTTCATATACCTGTGGAAATTTAAAAATATTTTAGTGGGATGGAGTCCTAGAAATGAAATCACTGGGTTAAAGAAGTGAATTTTTAAATTTTGAGATGATGCCAAGCAGCCCTTGAAAGAGGCTGTCAGCTTACACCAGTACCAACTGTGATGTGCATCAAAATCCTGAGATGCCCTGGGAGCAAGTTCATTACTATTGGAGGCATGAATAAAACTTGCTTTCTATGTTGACCTATATCCATGGCCAGGTCATGGTGCTGGAACAGTAGTTAGAACACTTTAGCTGTATCAAAATCACCTGAAGGGCTTTTAAAACAGTTGTTTGAGTTTTTAATTCATTAGGTCTAGGAGGGGGTCTGAGAATTTGCATTTCTAACAAGTTCCCAGGTGAGGCCAGTGCTGATTGATCTGAGTGGGGTTCGGACAGAGGTCTATTTCAAAAGATCTCCAAGTTATTTTAAGGTATGGTCAATAGAGAACCTTGGGATCACCTCTTCTGGAAAGAGCTTATCACAGAAGGATTTATTATTCACACTAGAGTCCCAGTGCATGAAATTTGTGCACAAGAGGGGGTGTCCCTCAAGCCTGGTCTGCACCCTCTTCAATCTGGGACCCCTCGGGAAATGTCTGACTGCCAGTTTAGGCCCCATACCTGCAGGATCAGGCCTAAACCGGCAGTTGGACATCCTCTTGCAATCTGGGACTGTTGGCACCTAACCACTTGCCTGCTTGCCTGCCTGATTGTCCCTAACTGCCTCTGCTTGCCTGCCTGATTATCCCCTAACTACCTCCTGGCCAATCTGGTCACCCTCTAACTGCCATTCTGCTAGCCTGGCTGCTCCCTAACTGCTCCCTTGCCAGTCTGGTCACCCCCTAACTGCTCCCCTGCTGATCTGCCTGATCACCTCTAATCACTCTACCTGCTTGCCTGATCGCCCACCTAACTGCCCCCCTGCCAGCTTGGTTTCCCCCTAACTGTCCCCTGCTGGCCAGGTCATCCCCTAACTTCCCCACTGCCAGTCTGGCTGCCCCCTAACTGCACCCTTGCTGGCCTGGTCACCCCCTAACTGTCTGGAAGGAAGTCGGATGTCTGGAAGATGTCTGGTTGACCTGGTCTAATTAGCATATTGCCCTTTAATTAGTATAGATGAGAATTGCTATCCAGTGGATTTGCTTTATAACTGTTTAAAATTCTCACATCACACCACAGCCCAGGATCTCAGAACAGAGGAGAGACAAGCTCTTGAACCCCTTCTACTGCCCCTGGTCTGTGGGTGATTCCAAGAGCTACTTGGCCTTTCCTTGTACCTCTTAGGTGTTTGAGGCTTCCTCCTCAAAGAAGCCAAACTGACAATGAAAGTATCAGGGGTGGAGGTTTGGATGCCTTACTCTGTCAAAGGCTTGTGCTCATGAGAGGCTAGCCACAGACCCTCAAGAGCTTGAGCTCCTTCAGATTCTTTGGTCTACCTGGCTCATTGTTGGCTTCTGGCAGACAGTGACCCAGCTTATGCTTGAGAAACCCACCCTGGTATTGAGCAGCAGCTGACAAAACAGCAGTCACTGGTGTTGATAGCTAAGCACTGACACCACAAGTGTGGGATTCAGGTCTGTATTTCAAGCACTGCCAGGCAGAATCTGGCATTGCTTCAGCCAGTAGGATCACCCTGTGAAACTGTACAGGTGTTCAATGCACAACCCTGTAAGAAGCACTATACTCACTGTAGGCAACTTTCTGGCAAGTGAAGAGATACCTTTTCCTAATTTAAAGGTCCCTTATGTGCCAGTGGTGGCTTTGACATCAAGTTACCAAGGATGGCATGACAGTGCCAGTGGTTCTCTGAGAACAGTCTTCTTGGCTTGATATCATGGGTCTGAGACTGGATAGGTTGGCCAGTTTGAGAATGGCACCAGGTGTTAGATCCATGAGGTCAGACCAAACCTTGGTTCAGCAACTGTGAGTTCTGACTAGGAAAGAATTCAGAGACAAGACTCAAACTGTAAGAGAACATTTATTTGGAAAGTCACAGAGATAGAAGAAGTGAGTGGTAGAAGAAATAGGCTCAGGAAACAAGTTACAGAGGCAAAATAAGGGCCCTTGGAACTTAGAAGTGAGGAGGGTAATGGTGATAGGCATAGGGGAAAGGGAAAGTGTTGGGGAAGGCTCTGGCAGGCTCTCAGGAGAGAGAGCGCCCTGGGTCTTCCTCCTAAGGGGTTTTAAGAAAATTTTAGAGAGGTCCCAGGGGAAGATCTCAGTGGAATATTCAGCACCTTTCCAGGTATGTCCTTCTGGGGTTGTGGTTTCCACTGATTGATTGGTGCCAGGGCAGAGGGTCATTATTCAACACAGTTGATCCTGAGGTCAACTTTGGTTTCATTGTCTGGTTTTGCTGCTTTTCTGGGCCTGGAGCTGAAATACAACTGAGGCCTAGATATTATTTCTAGAGAGAGAAGGTCAGGGGGGTCCAAATAGAATGATCAACAATATGCTGAGGGAGGAAAGGTCACCCTATGGGCAAGGTCCCACCTTACAATTGTCCGTTACTGGGCACCTAGGACTTTCTACCTAGGTGACCTTCTGCACCTATACCATCATCCTTGCTCTGCCCACATTTGTCTAGCTGCCTACCACAGTTCCTTTAATTTTGCTCTTTCATTTTTCCCTTTCAGAAAAGATTTCTAATCTGACAGATCAGCTGAGAGAAGAAAACAAGAAGTTAAGTGAAATGGAAAAGGTCAAGAGCTTGAACAAGAGAAGACTGAAGTCCAGGTGCTGGAAGAAGCAGGTGCTACCTTCAGGTAGTAAACAAGATTTTTATTATTGTGACAAAGCAGGTCTGCATTCCAGCAGCAGCAACAACAACACAATGACACTTATTCACATGTTAACAACATGCTAGGCATACCCAGTGTGCAGACCCTCATACTCAAACCTCAAAATGGGCATCATCAGGGAAAAGGATAGCTTACTAGACGTTTAGACAGTCAGGCCTTTCCCAGGCTCTGTTGAATCGGAATCTGCATTTTAACTAGATCCCTTAGTGGTTCATGTACACATTAACATTTGGGAAGAACCAGCCTAGAATATCGCCTCCTGTGTAGTAGAGGTTCAGTAAATATTTGTTGAATGTTGAAAATAAATATCCTCATACTTTCTCCTCTCTAAACAAAATCAATCAAAACACTTATTTCCCCCATCAAACTTTAGGTGATTTGTTTCTGAAAGCTCATTTTGTGCGGGCTGGTGGACAGGAATATTTTCAGTAGCATAGATTAAAAATTCAGGAAATCTGATTTCATCCCTAGGTGTGATTGAAAGGTCTGCTGAGAAGAGCTTTTGTCAAAGAAGGTGAACTAAAAAGGTAGTCACCCTGTCACAGTCATTAAGTAGTTAATTAGCCCTGGAATATCTCCTTTCTCATGGTTGAATTTCATTTACTCGACCTATCCTTGGAATGAGCACCCACTCCCATTAAAATGCACCCCACCCACTCACCCTCCAAGAGAAACAATAATTCTTTTAGAAGACACAGCAGTCAGTTTTAGGGCCATTTGGAAGTGTGATAGTTGGAAACTAGTCTCCAGAGCACTGGTTTGTGCCAAGCAGTGTGTATTGCATTTATCTCACCACTACATTTCCCTGAGAACCCTGCCAGACAGAAGCCATGTTCATATTTATTGCCCTTGTGCATAGAGATGTCAAGTGGACAGCACTTGACACAGCTCTTGCCTTTTTATGCATAATTGTTTTCCAAAGTCACCTATGTCTTATACAGAATCCTTGAAATTAGCAGTGTGGAGTTCCCTAGCAAAGCTGGTTCTTGTAAAATTGGAAAACATTGTTTCATTTACTTATTCCCTTCAGTTGCTTCTCTGGCCATTCTAGCTAGGGACTTTCTAAAGCTACCACTTTAACCCAAAGAAGTTAACTTCTATGGTAGAAGTTTCAAGCACCATGACAATCTAATGAGATATATAATTGGTCAGAAGTACCTGTAGTCCTGTAGAACATATAGTCATCTTGGTATATTAAATTGACTAGCATCAAAGGTGAACTACCAAGGCCATAGCGCTCATACCATTTAGTACCACTAGATGGCATTCTATTCTATTCACATTTTCTCAAGCTTTATCTTCAGCCACATCCATAAATACTTGATCAACTTGACTCGTATTTGTAAAATTGGCTTATTTTCCTGGGTGAGCTTTTATGAGAAACTTTATCAGATTATCTCTGAAGTCACAAAACTCAAATTATTCCAGGTCACCTCCTACAAAGATTCACTTTCTCAGTGCAATCTGGAGGGTGAGAGGTGGCAATTCCCCTGAAAAAAAGGAAGGGTACCATTCCCTTGGAGGAAATTGCTATCCAAGCATTTGTTTTTCATTTATTTTCTTTTATATTGAAGGTAGTGTTCGGAGAAGAGCAGCGAGACCTTAGCCATATTAAAATTTCTAATATCTTTCTTATTTTTGTTTTGAACTTCTACTCAGTTTTACTTTTTACTTTTTGTGATATATGCTAATCACTCCTCACAAAAGACTATCATAAAAATTATTCTTTCTCTCATGAATGTCTGCCAATTAACTGACCATAGATTGTCATCACCCCTTGTACTCTATTTAAAAAAAGATATGTTTTTATTGATTTCATAGAGAGAGGAAGAGAGAGGCAAGGAGAGAGAAACATGGATTGGTTGCCTTTTGCACACACCTCGACCAGGGACCAAACCTGCAACCTGGACATGTTCTCTGACCAGGAATTGAACCAGCGACCTTTCAGTGCACAGAACAATGCTCAACCAACTAAGCCTCATTGGCCAGGGCCCCTGTACCCTTTATAAACACCTCCCTCTCCCCGCTTAATATTCTCTAAGTGTTTTTTTGTCTTTTATATACATTTTTTAGAACAGGCTTTAAAAATTTAATAAAGCCCATATTTTAAAACTTGAATGACCTTTATAATAACCCTGGTAGTAACTGCCTTATCTTTAAATATTCAGAGGACCAGGAGATCTCCCTACCTGCCAAAGCAATCCATTTGAAGTAGTAGTAATAATTATGGTGATAATGGCTCACACTAAATGTATGTGTCAAATGCATCCTAAATTCCTTTGTTGTTCTTCATATGACAGTATTTGGGCACCATTGCTCTCTGAATGCTTTCAACCTTTACACTATCCCTCTGTGATATCCAGAATGAAAAGATTCCAGGTAGAATCCTTGTGCCAGTTTGATACTTTTATTGATTCATCCCAGAGATGGAATACATTATAAAAAGTTGAGTAATACATTTAAAGGTTTAAATATAGCCATAGACAAGATTTAAATTTTGTATTTTAAAAATGCTTTAGAACTCTAGTTCTTGAACTACAGCTGAAAACCCTGAGAGTGTCAGAGCTATTAGGTGACATTGTTGGCAGTGAAATGGCACCAGATGTTATATTGGTGGAGCCAGACCAGACCTCAGTTCAGTGACCTCAGTACTTGAGTTCTGGCTAAGAAAGAATTCAGAGTCAGGACTCAAACTATAAGAGACAGTTTATTTAGAAAGTCACAGAGGTAGAAGTCATACGTGAACTACAGAAAAAAAAGGGGGGGGGGGGAACCTTGGGAAATGAATTCCAGAGACAAAAGAAAGGCTCTTGGAATTTAGGAAAAAGAGAAAGACAAGGAATAAGTGCCTGGGCGGGGAGGGGAGGGAGGTTAAGGAGGGGAAGTTATGGCTGGCAAAGGGAGGGGAAAGCCTAGGAATGCTCTGTAGAGAGAGGTGCACTGGGTTGCTATCTTGGAGACCTCTGGGAAGGATCTCAATAGATTATTCATCAGTTTTCCAGGTGTGTCTCCACCATGAGTCAGCTCCAGGGCAGGGGCTATTAGTCAATGCAGCTAGTCCAGAGGCAGCAGTGTCAGTATCTTGTCTGGTTTTGCTGCTTTTCTGGGCCTGGAGCTGAAACACAGCCGAGGCCTAGATGTATTTGATGTGGGTCAGAACCTCATTGTCGTGGGGGTTTAATGCTTACGGGCTGTTCTCTGGGCCCTTGTTTGTCCCCACCCCACCCCCCAAAAAGGGGGTCTAACCCACATGACTGTAACATGCCAGGGGAGGCAGTCAAGGGAGGGGTAAAACCTCATGACCAACATATGAAAGGACAGAGGCCTAAACTGCCTGACCAGAGATATGCTGGGGGAGGAAGAGTTAACCTGGGGGTAAAGTCCTTGTTTTTCCAGGTTTCCCCATTGCTAGGTACCTGGGGATTTCCACCCTGGTGACCTGTACTTGGCCCATCCTCCTTGCTCTGCTCATGTCTGTCTAACTGCCCACCACAGCATGACAGACAAAACTAACCACTGTTTCATCCTGTTCCCAACTTCAGGGATCTGATTTGAACTTAGATCTTTCTCAGAAACACTAAAGAGCTATATTAGTGACATCCCTTTTATGAAGAAAAAAATTTTGTCCAAAGGTGCTTTTTATTTATATACTAGGGGCCCAGTGCACATCCTCCTCAGGGGATGTCCACCTGCTGGCATGCCTCGCCAGTCTGGGGTGTGGCCAGCCTGAGTGAGGGACTGAAGGCTGTTTTCAGGCTGCCCACAGTCCCTTCAGGGTTCAGGTCCCTACTGGGGTGCCTGGCCAGCCTGGGTGAGGGGCTGAGGGCAATTTTCAGGCTGCCCACAGCTCCCATTAACACAACACCCCAGCGAGGCTGGCTGGAATCACGTTTCTGGGGTTTATTTATCTTCTATAATGGAAACTTTGTTGCCTTGAGTGGAGGTTTAGGCAGGCAAACCTCCTGTTTGCTTCAGCTCCGTGGCTTCTATAATTGAAACATTGTTGCCTTGAGCAGAGGCTTAGCCAGCCTAGGCAGGCAGTTTCCTCCATCGCTGGTGCAACGGAAGCTTCCTGTTTGCTTTAGCTCCGTGGCTGCCATCTTGGCTGGGTTAATTTGCACACAGCCACTCTGACTGGCTAGTGGGCGTGGCTTAGGTGTAACGGAGTGAAAGTCAATTTGCATATTACTCTTTTATTAGATTAGATTTCAGGGGGCTCTGACATGTAATGAAAGCAAGAATCTTTGTTTCCAGCTTGAACTCTCAGATACTAAAGCTGAACTTGAAAAAAAAGCTTTCAGAAGAAGATGAAGAAATAGAAAATTTTAGGTATTGAAGATTATTTTGATAAGCAACAGTTGCATATTTCAGAACTCTTGATTGAACAGAACTCACTGTGTTTGGCTACTTTTATGACCCCTGTTGGAACATTATCAAAGAAATTTAGCCAGTCTAACTTGAATCTTTCTAGAAAACTCACCACTGTTACTTATCAAGAAGTACTTCTATACAATTACTGTCAGTTTTTATAATTTTGTTTACACTTGAGCAGCTTCTATTCCCATACAAACCTCAAATACCCACAAAAAACTTAATTGTATATACAATTACTGTGTATACTTTCTGAGTCTTTGTATAAAAAAGTCTCTTTCTTAGGTACCCAAGAAACTGAAATGCAGTGGAGAAAAAGAACTGAAAGTGTGATGCTGTGTATTAAAATTAATGTCATATCAGAGAGAAATTTTCACATAGTCCTTGCCTGTACCTGTGGCCATTCATTTGGAGAGGAGAAGCCAAGAGCTAAGCTGCTTAATGAATCCCTGTTGAAGCAGCTGCGTCCTAATAGTCAGGAAACTGAATTAGACAGGATTCGTGGGTGGTAGGCTCTTCCCCCCCCCCCCCCCCCCCCCCCCCCGACTTCATCATTGCTAACTGATGACTTTAGACACTTCACTTCTTAGCTTCTCAGTGAAGTGGGGGGATAAAAGGAGCCTCATACATGTCACAGAAGGTGGTAAGGAAGATCAGTAAGCTGATGTTGGCAAAGCACTTCACACTCTATAGATCAAAGGCACAATTATAAACATGGAATTAACTATGATTATATTATCTATCTGATCTGTTCCCCTAAGTCAATGCCGTGTGTCAGCAAGAAAATCGTTGGAGTCTGAGGTTCAACTGGCAACTTGCTTTCAGTGCATTTGTTAAACATTAATAAAAAACAAAAACCCGTTAACATGTACTATTGAACTGGCTTCTTTCTATAGCCCATTTCAGACAAAAATCCCACAGGGGGTCATTTTTAAAAAGGAGGATGTCAAGCCAAATTTGGGCCTTTGTGTGCTTTGAGTCGTCTGTGCTCTCACTCATTGGCACTTTCCTCTCTAGGACTGACTGTGGTGATAAATTCTGTTCTACTTAAGAGGCTCTGAGTCAGTGGTGAAAATAAATTTTTTGATGAAAGGCAAAATTATTGGGCCTTGATATTTGCCCTACTTCCTTCCATGAGGAGCAAAAACGAATGTCTCCTTGTGTAGTTAAACACCACACACACACACACACACACACACACACCCTCATTTCAGGTAATGTCAAACCTGTGCCTATTAATAAACCGAGCTGAGGAAAAACGAATCCTCGGAGAGTCTGCATCTCATCAGGTCCATCTGAATGTCGTAGAGCTATTCCCCCACAGTAATTATCTTAGTGCGAAGGAAGCCGGAGAACCGAACAGCTAGGGCTGGAGAAGAACGAGCAGAAGACTAGACAGGACTGGGAAAGAAGGGGCTGAAAAAGAAGGGGCGGGCTGGAGGGAGGGCTGAGCTATTCATGGGTTTTACTTAATGACTCATAATCACTATAATAGGTACATCCGGAAAGGAAAGATGAGCATGTCTTACGAAATTTCACAAATAGCATCCCAGGCTCCCTTTGCATGGAACGCATGCGAGTATCAGAATTATATCAGAATGCCTTGGTATAATCCGACTTCAGGGCTAGGGGAGGAGGGGATATTAAGGGAACAATGGAATGTGAGGGGAAAATTTGAGCAAAGCATAGGATTTCAAGCCATCAAAGATAACCCAGGTAAATTATAGAACTCAAGGGAAATATTGCCTGAGGCCAAGGTGAGGTTTAAGGTCCTATGTCCGCATAAACCATAGGTAACGCCACAGGAACTGAAGGAGGCCTCTGAGACAGGACCCACGAAGCTGAAGGGATCACAAAGGCAGGAGAGAGACTCAGGGGCAAAGGCAAAACCTTGACTGCTCACTCACCTCATTCTCTACTGTTCAGCTCTCTCTTCATTCTCTCCGTGAGGACAGACTTGAGTGAGCTGAGCCTGGAGGCCTGTGGTGGTGAAATGTATGAGCAGCTGAGTTTGCGTGTTATGTATTTTGCTTGTTCAGCAGATATCTGAGCACATAATGTTGAGGAGACAATGTGCCTGCTATCCTAGCCAAGATGTCCTAAACCTTTATGGATGATAGGTCATTTTTTTTCCTTTAATTTCTGCAAATGTTATAATTAGCATAACTAGAGTAGGGAGGTGACAGTGTAGTCACTCATGGAGGGGAGGAGCTTTGGTGATTGGCTTTGATCCTCTCCACCCCCGACACAGGAAAGGAGGAAGGACTGTTGTCAAGGACCAGCTTACAGGCCACCTGGTGGCCATAACTGCCATGTAAGTGAAGTCCTGCCACAAGGCCCAAGATTGGGTTAAAAATAAGTACATCCTGATTCTTTGGGGATTACCAATTATATTCCCCCCAACCCAGAGTATTCAAAGACATGCTGAAAAGTGTGAGGGGTTTTCTCACTGGCCTAGGTCAGGGTGCGCCTGGCCTGTATTCTAGTCTCTCAGGTAGACCCAGAGAGGTGCTGTGGAAGGAGCTTTTAGGAATGAGGCACTGATATTCCTTATTCTGTCAAAATGCCCTTAGTCTGCCCTACCTAGTTTGGCTCAGTGGATAGAGCATCAGCCTGTGGACTGAAGGGTCCCAAGTTCGATTCTGGTCAAGGGCATGCAGGAGGCAGCTGATTGATGTTTCTCTCTCATCGATGTTTCTAACTCTCTATCCCTCTCCCTTCCTCTCTGTAAAAAATCAATAAAATATATTTTTTAAAAATGCATTTGTTCGCTTTGGTTTGATCACCTGTAGAAGGGTAAGGCATTTTTTTTTTCTGTTTAGAGCAGGCAGTAAATATTTTTGGGTTTGCAGGCCATCGGGCCTCTGTCACAACCACTCAACACTGTAGTAGCTTAAAGCAGCCATAGACATTGGAAATCAAATGGCAAGGCCAGATTTGGCCCATAACCCATAGTGCACCCACCACTGCCTGCTAGCCTCAGGCATATAGTAATGTTCCATCATCCTTTCCTTCCTGTGAACTCAGTAATATCACACTTTGCTTCATGGTCTTAAGTTGTATGCACCACCTGACTTCAGTTCTTTTATTGTTCGAGTCTCTGCCAGAAGAATATGTTTAAATCTCTTCTCATCTTTAAGTGAAATATTTCAGCATGTCTACAAAAAGCAGGTTCTCAAACTCAGACATGGCATTTAGTTAACAGAATGCCTGGTTAATAATTTTAAAGCTGAATCATATGTATTGAAATTAAGGAAAATCTTACATTTCTCTGATATAGTTAAGCAGTATTGTAAGAGAAAAGAAAGGACCTATTGAATTGTCTATAGATTTTTCAAGTTTTAAGATTAAATTTTTTTGTTTTGTTTTACATTTGGTTTCTTTCCTCAAATTGTATTTTACATTTCTGGAGGTGGGGGAAAGGAACTTTTTACCAGAATGCCCTAGTACCAAGAACTTAATTTTTCTTAAAAAATCAACTTGGGGGAGTTTTCCTTGTAAAGATATCTTGACTCTACATGAATTGTGGTGATTGTCTAGCAGCCATTCTCTAGGTCTGTTGTATCCAAGCCTCTTAACCACAGCACTTTTTATGTGTCTAGAGGCACTTATGAAGCTTCATAAACAACTTTGGGGAAAAGACAGCTTGAAACATCCAGTTTGTCTGCTTAAGCAGAATGTATCTCTGTATAGAGGATTTTGACACCAGACTAGGGATGCTTTAGTGTTCCTGTGTAAGGAGAGTCAGCAGTGGCAAAAATGAGTTTCCCCAATGGAAGACAGAGAGATGTCTTAAACCTTTTAGTGATGTTGAGTGTGCATGTCCTTGTAGGAGTTATGGGCTCAGGCTGTCATAACAAAATACATGAACTGGGTGGCTTAACCAACAGAAATTTGTTTTCTCACAGTCCTGAAAGTTACACATCCAAAGTCAAAGTGTCAGCAAATTAGCTTTTTCCAGAGGTGTCTCTCTTTGGCTTGTAGTTGGCCATTCTTTTTCTGTGTCCTTTCTGTGGGTGTGCGTGTCTGTGTGTCCAAATGTCCTCTTTTTATAAGGATACCAGTCATGTTGAATCAGGAATTATCCTTATGACCTCATTTGACCTTACTCACCTCTTCAAAAGGTTCTACCTCCTAATACAGTCACATCTGAAGTACCGGGGGTTAGGACTTCAACATTTGTTAGGACATAATTTATATACTGACATCTCTATAGGATTCTGATCTGGTAACTGAACAAAGGTCCAGGACCTAAAGATAGGCATGGGAGGCTGACCTTAGCATGTGGCAACCAGGGACATGGGGTTGGCAGAGGAGAGGTGCTAGTTCTGGAATCAGAAAGAGTTGTTCCCCATATGTTCCCATAACTAACTACTCTGAGACCTGACCCTCCTAATGGAGAAAAAGGTGGTCACAGAAAGTGGTGCTTCCATCTGTCACCCAGTCAGAAACCCTGACCACATGCCTATCCCCTTGCAGGCTGTCTGCCTTTCTGATTGGCCTCAGCATTTAGGACATAAACTCAATGACAACTCAGTGTGCAACCTAATTCTGCCCCAAGATGAGTATGTTGTGCTGACAGGCTCAATGAAGAACAGAAAGGTTCTTTTCTCTTTTGCCTTATCTGTTCAGCACTCAGCCCTCTTTAATAGGTGAGCTTAATAAGGCACATGTTAGTTATAACAGTTAAACACACTCATCAAAGCTCGATGGCTTAAATTATTAAAGTTTGTTTTGCTCTAGGTCAGAGTCTAGCATGGAGTATGGTTGGAGAGCAGGCCACTATTCTTCAAAGTCATTTCCAGGTTTTTCCAATCTTGTAATACTACTAGAGGCCCGGTGCACAAAAATTTGTGCACTCGGGGGAATTCCTCAGCCTGGCTTGTGCCCTCTTGTAGTCTGGGACCCCTCGGGGGATGTCCACCTGCTGGCCTGACTGGCCAGCCTGGGTGGGGCTGATGGCTGTTTTCAAGCTGGCCAAGCATGCCAGCAGACTTTGCTCCCTTCTCCACTGCCTCGCTTCCTCCCATCTCTGCTGCCTCAGCTCCATCCCTTTTCTGCCACTTTGCTTCCTGCTGCCTCGGCTCCCTCCCATCTCCACTGCCTCGGCTCCCTCCCTTCTCTGCAGCTTTGCTCCCTTCTATAGCTCCAGCAGTGCTGTGGCCCATCAGACACAGTGGCCACTCCCCGTGGGGAGCCACCATCTCTGACAGGGCACCACACACACGGTGCTCAGTGCCGCCCAGGCGAGCCTCTGTCTCTGACGGGTCACTGCATGCACGGTGCTCAGAGCCAGCCTGGCGGCAGCTGATAAGACACAGTGACCCCTCCCCATGGAGCCGCCATCTCTGACTGGGTATGCCCAGCACTTAGCACAGGGTGGTGGTCGATTGGACATGGTGGCTTCAGGGAGTTGCCACCTTGCCGCAACTGCCGCTGCCCATGGAGCTGGCCTCCATCTTGGCTGGGTTAATTTGCATACAGCCACTCTGATTGGTTGGTGGGTGTGGCTTGGCTGGTGGGCATGGCTTAGGCATCCCAAAGAGATGGTTAATTTCCATATTACTCTTTTATTAGAGTAGATGAGCTTCCATATGTGGCCACCAAGTTTGTCATCAATGGGGACCAGAGAGTACAGGATCACGAGGAAAAAATTTGTATTGATAAGGCTTGTAAACACTTCTGCCCATAGTCTGTTAGAATTCAGTTACATGGATCCCAAACTCACTGCAAAAAAGCTGGGAAATGATTGGCATGATTTCCCCAAACTTTTTTCATTGCCTTCCTGAACACACATTTATTGTCTAATCTTCTGTCACTTTGCAAGTGTGATTTCAGCATAGGGCTTTGTTTATGAAGTAATTCAGAATCACACAGCAGTTGGCTTTCTCAGACAATCCTTTGTTGTCCCTCACACTCCCAGGGAGAGATAACCATGCTATTTGAGGAAAGTTACATTTCTGGAGGCCATTGGAATAGCATTGCTGAAGCTCAAGACTTGTTTCTACCTCGGTAGCTCCTTCTTGCCTTGTTCAGACATTTTGCATCATTGAAAGTGTTTAAATACTATAGCTGTCTGAAAGAACATCTTTCCTTCACCCCTAGACACTTTATAAAATATAGATAATTGCCATAGATTGTTCTTTGGGGGAGATTCTAAGACAAGGCTAAATCTGCCCCACAAGAACCCCCCAAAAGATTCTGGTGCTTCCCTTGATTCTTCCAGGAGGTTAGCCTGGAAATCTCAGTCTGTTATGATAGACATGTGCTCATTCACCAAACCCTTCAACCTCTGTGTTCTAAAACCAAAAACCCTTTAGACTCATTTTGTTAATTACCCAGAATTTTTCTTGAATTTTAATGCTCTTCTGTTTCCTAAACTGTTATTTACACAGCAGGTAACCTTTCTTAATTTGGGTGCATGATTTCCCCCCCTGAATGCTATTCTAAAATTAGGAGGAAACAGCAGTGTGTGCTATTGACTCTCTTCAGTCTAGTCTGGATTCTGAGACCAGGAGCAGAATTGAGGCTACCCAGCTGAAGAGGAACATGGACAGGGACCTCAATTAGATGGAACGCCAGCTTAGCTGTGCCAACTGTCGGGTGTCAGAGGCAACCAAGTCTCTGGGCCAAATTCAGATTGAAATCAAGGTATTTTCAACTTGTAATATGGGGGTGAGGAATGCCTCTGTCATGGAAGCCAACCAAGCAACAGATTGTATTGAGCAATAAAAGCGGAGACAACAAATCAAACCCTTCACGAGAGCGGGAACATGCTTAAATTTAAGTTGGTGGAGCTTTCATCAGAACATGCATGCACAGGTGCCTATTCCATTGAACTCAGAGGGCCCTGTGTCCCTGGCCCATGTTTTCTTTCGCAGGACCTGTGGGTGCAGCTGGATGACAGCACACACCTGAGTAGTGAGCGGAAGGAGCAGGTGGCTATGGCTCAACGGCACAACTTTCTTCTCCAGTCTCAACTGGAGGGACTGAGGTCCTTGCAAGAGCAGACAGAATGTGGGCGCAGGCTGGTGGAGGAAGAGCTCTTGGAAGACACAGAAAGAATCCATCTTTTCCATACCCAGGTGGGGCCCATAAACTCTTCCCATTACCTGCATCGTTTACCCACACGAGCCAGCCTGTGGCCATGCACAGTTGCCATGTTAACCCTGGGTGTAGCATGTGAGGCCCAGGGAAAGCCTTTGGCTTCAGACCAGTGGTCACACTCTTTATTTATTCCCCAGTGTCTGAGTTTCCTAGCGCTGCTGTAACAAAGTACCACAAACTGGGTGGATTGAAACAACAACAATGTATTCTTTCACTTGTCTAAAGGCTAGGAGATGGAAACCAAGGTGTTGGCAGGGTCGTGCACCCTCTAACTCTCCTAGGTGACCCCTTTCTTGCCCTTTCCTAACTTCCAATGGTTTGTTTGCCATCTTTGATGTTCCTTAGTTTATAGATGCATCATTTCAACCTTCCACCTTCACATGGTATTCTCGTTGTGTGTCCTTACACCATCTTTCTTTCTTTTTTTTAAACAAATATTTTATTGTTTTTTTTACAGACAGGAAGGGATAGAGAGCTAGAAACATTGATGAGAGAGAGATATTTATCAGCTGCCTCCTGCACACCTCCCACTGGGGATGTGCCCACAACCAAGGTACATGCTCTTGACTGGAATCAAACCTAGGACCCTTGAGTCCGTAGGCTGACGCTCTATCCACTGAGCCAAACTGGTCAGAGCCTAACACCATCTTTCTTCTGTGAGCATCTGTCTCTGTCCAAATATTCTCTTTTTATAAGGATATTAGTGATTTTGGATTAGTGTCCATACTGACAACTTCAACTTGATTACTCTACAAAGATCCTACTTCCAAATAAGGTAACATCATGAAATATTGGGGATTAGGACTCTAACATGTTTTTTGGGAAGGTGCACAATTTGACCCATAACACTAAGCCTTCTGCCAGAAGAATGGACTGTCAGGACATTCACGGGATGTGAGGGAGAGAGAGAGATGAACATTCCCTAGTGTTCCAGAACTTTTTGCCTGCTTCTAAGCCACATATTCCCCAGCATTCCAGGACTAAAACGACAACGAAAGAACATTAGCAAAAAAAACCTCCAGCTTCAGAGCCAGAGCTAGCTAACAGTTCTGAGTTGCTGCTGCTGTGCTGTCAGGACTTTGGCTTCTCATGGAAGGTTATTTAAGTGATGCCAAGCAAGAATTCTTAGAATATTTGCCATTCTTAGAGAATCAGGAAAAATCATAGTGGTTAGGACTATGTATATTAAATGGGTCATTCAACAAACATTTTAGGGCACCCACATTCCTTGGGTAAAGATACAAAAATGGTCAAGATACAAAATGTCTCTATTATCCTAAAAGTGTGACTCTCATGATGTACATCCCTACAGACAGCCTTCTCTGACCATCCCAGGCCTAGGTAGATATACAGCATACTTAATCTGAGTCGTGAAGGATAGGTAAGTAGCCAGCCAGGTAGAAAGGAGTCAAGGGCAGAGGCCTGGGAGAAGAGGGAATTGGAAACATTAAGAGAAACTGATATTCTCATTAGAGCATGGGGTGAGGGTGGGGCAGATCATCAGAAATGATGCTAAGTAAGAGCCAGGTCACCAGGGACCTTGAATCTGAGACCAATGGATTTTTGAATTCTGTCTTGTGGCTAATGAGGGTCTTTTAGGTACCTGAAAGTGGAGTTGTTAGGTTTATATTTTTGGAAGTTTACTCTCATGATTGTTATGAAGGGTAAATTAAAACAACTAGGGGAAGAACTATCATGCTCTGGGGTATTTAGGAATGTCTGCAGGGTCATTTTGGTTTCCACAGTGACTGGGAAATGCCACTGAAATTTAATGGGAAAAGTCCAGAGATGCTAATACTCTTGCGAGGTGTGGGATAATTCTACATCGCAGAGAATCTCCTCTCCCAGAATGCCAATTGTGCCCCCACTGAGAAAAAAGGAAGTATAAACCAGAGAGTACCAGCTGGAAGGCACTGCAATCATATCGTGCCTACAGTTTGGCTGCTGTGTCCATGCACATGACACAATCCTGTTTGGATACCATGTGGAATAGAATAAACAGCCCGTAGTTGATGTGTGATTCCCAGCAGGGTAACTCACATCAACATGCTCTCTTTCTCTTAAAAAGGCTGATCTAAGTACAATGAGTAGGATTCTTATACAGTAGAATATCAAACATTTTTAAATAAAAACATTCACTATCTGTAGTACTTAATAGCTATTGGTAACAAATCATTTGTGATGCATATTATAACTGATAATGCACCAGTGAGTCCCTATATGATGAAAAACCACTAGCCTAAAAAAGGAAAAACCACCAGCCTAGTGAGAGGTGAGGGCATCCTTCAACCACACATAGAGAGGAGGAGATGGATGGGGGTTAGTGGATTAGGTTGTATAGAGAGAGAGCTGGTCTCTATGGCACATTTCTGAAAATGTAGGTGTATAAGAGAAGCTACCACAAAAATACAAATTCTCAGGCCTTTCCTCAGACCTATAAAATCAGAAGCTCTGTGGTGGGAGCCAGGAATCAAGCGAGTTCTTAGGTGATGCTGCTGGTCTAGGCACTACCTTTCACGCAGCATATTCAGGGGATACTGTCTTGCACCTAAGGACCTCTCCCCCACATAAATCACATGGGGACACTCTGCAATGACTAAAACACTGCCAGTCTTCAGATAACACAATGAAACTTTCATGCAACCTTCTTAGGCCCTTCTGAGTTCTCAGACCTCTAAAACAAACATCTAAGGCCAAAGGTATCCTTGGCTAATTACACGTGTCCATTTCAAACCTGATCTGTGACTGTCTAGCTTACCTTTCCCCACAGTACCCCTTAACCCTGTTTTCCCCCAAAAAGAACCAATTAGAGAGTCATTCATCTTGAAAAGGTTTTTTTCATAAATTTATTTTTAATCTTTAACCGAGGATATGGTTTTATATTGATTTTAGAGAGAGGAAGGGAGAGGGAGAGAGAGACAGAGAAAAAGAAACATTGCTTGGTAGGCACCCTGACCTTTCTGTGTATGGGATGACACTCCAATGAACTGAGCCACAGTGGCCGGGGCTCAGCTTGCAAAGGTTTTAACCATTATCTCCCTCACAGATTAGCTGATTCTGTGTACAAACAAATCCCTTTTAGCTTCCTATACAAAGATGTCGTTTCCCAGTAAAGTGCAGTGAGCATCCAGAATAAACTCCAGAAAAACACTTATCCACCCCAGGCCGCACCCAAGGCAGTGGGAAGCCTGAGGGTGCCCAGAGCCTGGCTTGTCCCTTAAGGACAGCGGATGGCAGCCTTGATGGAGATGTTTCATGCCACCAGGGAAACAGGGAGGAACCTTTGAGGCAGGAATATCTTTCTTTCTGTTTCTAAGGCTCAGTCCTGCCATGGAAGAGAGACACTAGCTGGCGGAAAATGAAAGAACTGTGAGGAGAAAGAAAAAATAGAAAACTCGTGCCTTTTATATATACTCCCTATGCTCAGGTTTCATAACCTTCAGAAAATCTGTTCTTCAAACACGGACCAAATAGCAGCAAAAGGAACTCCAGCCTCTTGTCACACCTCAGGAAGGAAAGAATTAGGACAGCACCAGCCACAGAACAAAGGATCCTCCCACGCAGTGTGGTGGTGGGGGGGGACTCATCTCAGTGACTCTTCCCACCTCCTCACTGCTAAGCCCCATAGGAAAGGGAGGTCGATAAAGAGGAAGACTGTTGTTTCCTGGAGCATCATGCTGAACACTGAGTATTATTCCCCGGCCCCCTGCTCCCCGAAGGTCTGCAGTTGACCCTGACTTCTGCCCTGGGACATTAGTTCTATCCCATCAAAGAGCTCAGGCAGAGAAACATTGTGCAGCAAGTTGAAAACCAAACCCGTGGCCTGGCTTGTAGGTTACCTGGATCCATTTCTCCTTTCTGACTCAGGCTGTCATCTCTTTGTTACTGAGTGGTTGAAATCGCTTCCATTCAAGTACGCCTTTGGTGGCCAGGGACTTTTCTCGCCTGGCCTCCTGGGGTTGGAGATGTTGCTGAAGTGAGTGTGGCTGACCAGAATAAAACTCAGTCTTGGCCTGAACACTGTCCAGTTGCCTGTCCCAAGCATATTCGCTTGTGTTTGCATCGCTGGTCTCAACTTGCCTAAGGAGACGGCTGCTTTTCCTTAGAATACAAGTCTCCTCTGCCAGAAGTAGAAACTGGAGGTTGATGTTGCCAGGATGCAGAAGAAAGCCATGTGGAGGTGTTGAAATTCAGAAGAGAAGGCCAAGAAGGCAGCCGCTGAGGTGGGTGCACTGGCTCCCTGTTCACTCCTGCCTTCCAGAGCTGACTGGAGCAGTAGCCACTGGTGGGAGGCCACACTGCAGCCAAAAAGGATTCCTTTGATTCTTCAAACAGCCAGGAGGAGGTTAGCTCACCCCTCTGCTCTCTGTTCCCATTTTGAAGAATTAGGCCAATTAACTCCTCCCCTCCAACCTCCTAAGGCAATGAAAACGGATAGTTGAATTTCTATAAGCAAAACCATATGAAAGCAAGAGTTGTTGCTTTTTTTTTAAACTTAAGCCACCGAGTGCTGTGAATTGATATATCTGATGTGTAGAAACAAATCTTCCTGTGTTTACTTACAAATACCTATGTTGCTAGAGTGTGTAAAGGTGTTATGATGATGCTCTGGGGAAAAATGTTTATTTCATTTATTTTTTACAAGCCATATCACTGCTCATGTAGCAGAATCCTACATAATAAAGAGGGAATATGCAAATTGACCATCACTCTGGTCAATTTGCACCCACAGCTGAGGCTGAGTTCCCATAACGAGCCTTAAGGAGCAATCAGCAGGGACCTGAGGCTGTGCACCCACCCACCTCCTGCATGGGGCTTGACAGGGGACCTCAGGTCATGCCTTCCACCCACAGGGCTTGACAGGAGACCTCAGGCTGCTCCCCCTGCCCTGGCACCAGGCCAGAGGAACTCAGGCTACACCCTCTTCCCTGGTGCCAGGCTGGGGGACCTCAGGCCATATCCCCCGCCCTGGCCCTAGGCCAGGGGACCTGAGGCTGTGCCCCCCACCCAGCGGGACTTGATGGGGGCCCTCAAGGTGTGCCCTCTGCCCTGGTGCTGGGCCAGGGGACCTCAGGCCATGCCCCCTGCCTTGGCACCCAGGGGACCTGAGGCTGCACCCCCCCCCCCCACCTGGCAGGGCTTGACAGGGTGGGACTGGCCAGGTCTGGATCTAGCTCAATGAAGCGGGGCTGTCCAGGTTTAGGTCTTGAGCGATTTTGAGGTGCACATGGGTGGTTGAAGACTTGACTCTGGGTTCCATGGTGCACCCCAGACTCTGACAGGAGGAAGATTTTCATATACGTTTTACTAATTTTCTTTAATCTCTGACACTTCTATTATAGAGAAAGGGCAAATAGCAATATTAAAATATTTCCTCTAATTAATCCCCCTTAATGTGCACAACTTTTGTGCACTGGGCCACTAGTAGGTTGATAAAGATGGGCTTCAGGGTTGGTGTGTGCCTTCTTTATTTACAACTTAAAAATTATGGAGGGTGGTGTTTTTCCTCAATGACACTAAGCTCAGGGTTGCCTCCCAGCCTTGACCATACCTTTGTGGGAACAGGAGAAAGGCTACCCTCTGTGGGCAGATGCAGCACTCCTCTCAAAGGATAAGCAGAAGAAAATTCTCACCAAAAATAATTCAGGAAGGAGGGTGGAGGGAGAAGGTGGACCCAGCCTTGCAGGTCCCAGCTGAGTGGGCTTGGGCTTGATTTCAGCCCCCACTCACGCCAACCCCATCAGGTGATTTTGTGTAGTCCAAACAACACCCCCCCTCTCCCCCCAGGCAGCAGCCTTGACCTTGCTGGATGAATGGAAGCTGCTCCTCTTGCTAAAAAGGGTATGGGAATTGGGGAAGGAGACAAGATATTCAATTCAATTTTACATTTGTCATTTTGAAATTCAAATGAGGGGAAGAGCTTGTGTCTGTGTTTGCCTGGCTTATTTCGCCCTTGGGGAGCTGAATAAAACTTTTGCACCACAATCTGGCTACCCAGTCACCGTAGGATCTGGAAGAATGGAGAAGCATACCTGTCACTCGCCATTTTATATCAAGGCAGACACTTCTGCTCTCTGATGGGGAAGGGGGTGTGAAACTTGAAAATGTTTGGCCAAGGGAAAAATAATGTGTTTAACATTTATGCAAATCCACATAGATAGAAAGGAATAAAAAGAGCTTCTAGATCTGCTTGGTAAATTTATGTAGTCATACATTATGAAGACTGTATATGCTTAACTTTGCTTTTTAAAGATTTTCTTGACTAAGTTGAAAAATGAACTCACTACCTTCCACCACCCTTGAATTTTCCAGTAGTTTAGCTATGAGGCCCAACCTCACATAACAGAGCCCAGAGCTGGCTTCGTAATTTATTCTTTGCCCTCACCATCTGCATAGACGTCTCACACTTAAATTATACAGATGGTTGGTAACCTGATAGACAGAGAAGCTTTGCCTGGGAGGATACTGTTTTATACTAAATGCACCGAGAGATTCAGGACAGTTCTTAATAATTGCATCAAGGCACTAAGCCCTTGTATATACAGCCAAAGCCAAAGGCAGGCTTCACAAGCAAGAACTAACCTACCTTGTGCCAGGTTATTGGCATGCAGAACAGCTGTTGCTGCCAAATTCCTGGAGCCTAAACTTGTTTGCAGTTGTGAATCATAGAATCACAGAAGTGAGTTGTGAAAAAGATTCTCATAAGCACTCTGCACTTTCTCCTGGTGCATGTGTGATAGGACAAGTCCCAGTGCTCTGTTCAATTAAAAGTTCTTGCTTCACCCAGGCCAGTGTGGCAGTGGTTTGGAGTATTGTCTTGCACATCGTAAAGTCATGGGTTTGATTCCCTTCAGGGCACATACCCAGGTTGCAGATTCAATCCCCTGTCAAGGCACGTATGGGAGGCAACCATTGATGTTCATCTCTCACATCAATGTTTCTCTCTTTCTTTCCCTCTTCTTCTCCCCCTCCCTTCCTTTCTCTCTGAAATCAATTTTTAGAAATTTAAAAAAGTTGTTGCTTCAGTGGATCATCTTACTTTTAGCAGAGGGTGTTGGGTAATAATGTCCATAAGGTACTTCATCTTTTGTTTGTTTTCACCACCCCTCACCCTGGTTTCTTCAGTAGCTGCTGCTATCTTGAGTGCCTTTTCTTCATAAATCTGAGGACCACAGACACTAGGGAGAGACTGATGGGAAGAGATTACATACACAGAAGCAAGGCATGACATCTAGTTAGATCAAGAACTGAAGATTGTGGGTAGAAATATTAAGATCAGTTGGCTATCAGATGATCTCCACCTCTTTCCTGCTTTTCTAGGTAGCAAACATGTCAGAAGAACTGAAGAAAGATCAAGATGTCAGTGCCCACTTGGAGAAGATGAGAAGTAATATGGAGCAGACAATTAAAGACTTACAGAAAAGGCTGGATGAAGCTGAACAGATGGCCCTGATGGGGAGTAGAAAGCAAATCCAGAAACTAGAATCCAGGGTAGGAGTTGGCCTGGGTAATCATGGGGTCTTGACAATTCCTAATTCAAGTCCATATTGTCTGGAATAACACCAGATAATCCATACCTTCCTCATCATTTTTGCTTTTGGTGTTTTCAGATCTCCAAGAGGGTCAGATTTCAGTGTATTCATTCTTTCTTATTTGGCTTTGAGCCATTTCTCTTGGACTGGATTAAATCTGCCTTTCCCCTTCCTGCTACCTGAAATGCATCTTTTCCCACTCACCTACACTAGCTCTAGATTCTCCAGACCCAGGTGACCTCCTGTCCACACACTCCCTCACAGTCTTGCTTTTGTTGCTTCCTCAGAAGGAAAACAACTAAATCAAGTATCAAGAAAGACAGAATGAGGATATAGTAAGGGCTGACAGAAATGATATAGTACCTGCCTTCAGGGAGCTTAAAAACAAATAGAAAGACCTATCTTGAAAATAGGATTTTTAAAATTATTGAATCAATTTCAGTGACTCTGTACAGGTCATGTGACAAATGCTACAGGATGGAAAGAATATTTGACTGGGATTTGATGGCTCAGAAGGGCCTCTAAAAAGTAAAGTATTGCCTTTGCTCATTTATGGTGTACCCATACAATGGAATACCAATGTGCATTTATGGTACCACATTCATATAGTCACGCTGTTTTAAAAGGAATGAGGAAAAGCACTATAATGTGTCCTGGAGACCATGCCTACAGTCTGATGATAAAAGGTGCAGGCAATGTGGAAAGTGAACAGTCTTTTGTGCAAGAAAGGGGGGAAATATGAAGTTATGTGCACATATGCCTATATTTCAAAAAATAAATGGTGACAGGACAAAACAAAGACTAATAAAAACAGCTGTCCAAGGAGGGGGATGCAGAGATAAAAGTTGGACCTGCTGAATGCACCTTGTCGTTTGATTGCAAAATCATATAAAATATTTATTTGCTTCATAATTAAAAAGTTTAAATCAAAGAGGAAAATAAAACAAAACAATCCCTCACATTTTAACACAAATGGAAGCAAATGAAGCTAACTCAGATCAAGCTGGGAGGCACAGAACACAAAGAACAATGATCCCCATGACTTGTGAACAGTGTGCTGTTTGTACATCTCTCACAAAGTAGATCTAAGGATTGGAAAAAAACACACAAAACAAAACAAAAACACCAAAAAATGGAAAATGAGGCAAACTGCACTTACAGTTTTAAATAAGATCTTATTATTGCTACTAGCAATAATACTAATATAATTATTTGTTCAACAACATATATAAGAACCAAGGTTTTTAGGATAAAGAAAAAGTATATAGGCATAAAATCAAAGAACTTAGAATATGCCTTTTTTTCCCAAAAAGACATAAATGATACTAGTATTTCTAACTCAAGTTTAAGATGACAAGATTTAATTTTATTTCCAATTGCTGTTTGTCCACTATTGAGGCCTAGAATTAATAACTCAGTAGCAATGAGCTCCTAAATATCAGATGATACTAAAGAATTACGATTAACTTTCTTTAAAACATAATCACAATACCATCTAATCTAATAAAAGAGTAATATGCAAATTAACATCTCTCTGGGACACCTAAGCCACACCCACCAGCAAAGCCATGCCCACCAGCCAATAAGAGCGGCTGTATGCAAATTAACACAGCCAAGATGGTGGCCGGCAGCCACAGAGCTAGAGTAAACAGCAGACTTCCATTGCAACTGCCTGCCTAGACTGGCTGAGCCTCTGCTCATGGTAACAATGTTTCAATTATAGAAGCCACGGAGCTGAAACAAACAGGAGGTTTCCTTTCTTGCCTAGGCCTAAGCTCAAAGCAACAGTGTTTCAATTATAGAAGATAAATAAACCCCAGAAACCTGATTCCAGCCAGCCTCACTGGGACCTTGGGTCAATGGGAGCTATGGGCAGGCTGAAAGCCTGAAAACAGCCCTCAGCCCCAGTAGGGACTTGAACCCTGAAGGAACTGTGAGCAGCCTGAAAACGGCCCTCACCCAGTCACCCAGGTTTGCCACACCTTAATGGGATGAGGGTCCATACTAGGGGGCTTGGCCAGCCTGCAAACAGCCATCAGCCCCTCACCCAGGCTGGCCAGGCACACCAGCAGGTGGACATCCCCTGAGGGCTCCCAGACTGTAAGAGGGCACAGGGCAGGCTGAGGGACCCCCGAGTGCACAAATTTTTGTGCACCGGGCCCCTAGTCCTATATAATAAAAGCCTAATATGCTAAGTGTCCAGTCATCCTGTTGGTCTTTCAACTAATCAAAGCATAATATGCTAATGATATGCTAAGGCCACTCAACCACTTGCTATGACATTCACTGACCACCAGGGGGTAGACAGTTGAATGGTCAATCAGTCGCTAGGATGTGTACTGACTATCAGGGGGCAGAAGCTCTGTCCGGTAGGTTAGCTTACTGTTGGGGTTCGGCTGATCAGAACTGAGCGAGATGTGCTAGTCACACCCTGGAGCCCTCCTGCTGCCCCTCCCCAGCTGGCCAACCTCCTTGTCCCTCCTTGGCTCCAATCATGCACTGGTGGGGTCCTTTGGCCTGGTCTGCACCCCCTTGCAATCCAGGACCCCTTGGGCAGTGTTGGAGAATGAGTTTTGGCCCAATCCTGCAGGCCAGGCCAAGGAACCACACTGGTACATGAATTCATGCACTGGGCCTCTAGTTATTTATTAAAATTACATAAATATGTATTTATAGTTACATGATATCTAGAATTTTCTTTAATAAAGTGATTTTTCCCTGAGGTATTTTAATTACTTAAGAAACACAACATCCGTAGCTGGTCTGGCTCAGTGGATAGAATGTCAGCCTGTGGACTGAAGGGCCCTGGGTTCAATTCCAGTCAAGGGCACATGCTAGGGTTGTGGCTTGATTCCCAGTAGGTGGTGTGCAGGAGGCAGCCAATCAATGATTCTCTCTTATCACTGATGTTTTGTTTGTTTTTTAAATATATATTTTTATTGATTTCAGAGAGGAAGGAAGAGAGAGAGAGAGAGAGAGAGAGAGAGAGAGAGAGAGAGAGAGAGAGAGAGATATGAGAGAAAATCATTGATTGGCTGCCTCCTGCATGCCCCCCACTGGGGATCGAGCCCACAACCTGGGTATGTGCCCTTGACTAGAATCGAACTCGGGACCCTTCAGTCCACAGGCTGACACTCTATCTACTGAGCCAAACCAACTAGGGTTCATCATTGATGTTTCTATCTCCCACTCCCTCTCCCTTCCTTTCTGAAATCAATAATAATATATTTTAAAAAAGAAACACAAAAAAAGTAAAGGGTGGGTTCTGTTAGTCTCATGTTCCAACTGATAGAACTGTGTGTTATGTTTCTATATGCCAGGGGTCCGGAAGATTTTTTTTTTTTAATAGGCTTCATTTACAAGGAACATGCAGGCCTACTGTCTGCCCATCCCCTGTCATATTTATTTGAGGAAGGACAAGGACAGAGTGGCGAAAGGGTGGGAGGAGACAAGGGGAGTCAGAGATGAGGTCAGATATTCCAGGCACATTTAGCCTTAGGGCATTGGGCTTTGCAGTGCTAAAGGGTTATCAAGAAGGCCTCTCTGAGAAGGTGGCATTGCTTCAAGAAAGTGAAAAGGAGGAAGCCCTGAACACATGGGCAAGGGAAGGAGCAAGCAACACCCTTCCCCCATCAGCTTCCTACCTCTTTCCTGGTTTATTTGACCTCAAATCACTGATCACCATCTAACATACTCTTTATGTTACTTTGTTTTGTTTGTGTTTCTCCTCATTGGAATGCACACTCACAGGGGGAAGAAATTTTTGTTTTATTCCTGGCTGTATCCTTAGCCCTGGGGTCTGGTGTGTAGTAGGCATCAAATATTTGTTGACTGAATGTCATGTTAACCTTGTTTCTATAATTCTAGAAGGCTACAGGCAGATTGTTAGTCTGTACTATAGCTCTCCTACAAAGTGGGGCTGTGTGTGACATATGTGTGCCATAGCCTTAGGGTTTGAGTTTTAGAGAACTGAACATGGAGAGAGAAGTTTAGGATTAGGTAGTGTGTTGGCTGAATCCTCAAAGTGTGCTGTATAGTTTACCCTATGTGCTTACATGAATTCATTCATAAGTGTGTGTGTGTGTGTGTGTGTGTGTGTATAATTATGTCATCTAAGAGGGGAAGCTGTTACCTCTGTATGCATTAGCCTTTCATATCCTTCTAAACAGTCCTTAAGTGGGACTCACCTGAATCAGCCAACTCACTTTTATAAGCCAACTAGGGGCCCGTTGCACAAAAATTTGTGCACTCAGGGGAGGGGGGTCCCTCAGCCCAGCCTGTGCCCTCTCGCAGTCTGGGACCACTAAGGGGATATCCACCTGCTGGTGCGCCTGGTCAGCCTGGGTGAGGGGCTGATGGCTGTTTGCAGGCTGGGCAAGCCCCCCAGTGGGGACCCTCACCCCATGGGGTGTGACCAGCCTGGGTGAGGGGTCGAGGGCCATTTTCAGGCTGCCCACATCCCCTTCAGGGTTTGAGTCCCTACTGGGGTACCTGACCAGCCTGTGTGAGGGGCTGAGGGCCATTTTCAGCCTGCCCATAGCTCCCATTGACCCAACGTCCCAGCAAGGCTGACTGGAATCAGGTTTCTGGGGTTTATTTATCCTTTATAATTGAAACTTTGTTGCCATGAGCCGAGGCCTAGGCAGGCAATGAAGATTCCTGTTTGTTTCAGCTCTGTGGCTTCTATAATTGAAACTATGTTGCCTTGAGCAGAGGCCCAGACAGCTGAGGCAGGCAGTTTCTTCCAAACAGAAGCCTCCTCTTTGCTCTAGCTCTGTGGCTGCCATCCACCATCTTGGCTGGGTTACTTTGCATACAGCCGCTCTGATTGGCTGATGGGCGTGGCTTGGCTGGTGGGCATGGCTTAGGTGTCTCAGAGTGGTGGTTAATTTGCATATTACTCTTTTATTATATTAGATTTTCCGAGAGGGCTTGCCCTGCTTAACCACTGCCAGAGAGAGAGCAGACACATCTTCCTTTGATGATTTTGCTCTCTTTCAAGTGATCACGCCAAATGGCCAGTACAATGCCAGCCCAGCTTGCTTCCAGCCTGTCTGTGGTCTGAGATCATGATTGTTTGCACGTTTGTGAACTGGAAGGTGAAATCCATCACAATGCAGAGGTACAGAGGGGAGCTCATTGGCTGGAGTGATGCATCAAAGAGCTGACCTACCAGGTACTCGGAGAAAGCACCCCTTGTCTGTCCAGCTGGGCTCCGCCCTGCAGAAATGGGCTCCATCAAGCCAGAAATGGCCTTCCAGGTCTTCTGCACTTCTTTCTCCATCTTCACTCTCCCTCAGTGGTAGACACTGACTCACCCTCCAGGGACCCCATGCTATTAGTGGTTTGGGTTGGTCCCTTTTCAGAGCTCTCAGGAAGCCAAATGTGAGTGGCAATTTGCAATTAGAAGTAAAAAGCTATTTATACTGTTCCTATTTTTTCACACATAATGCCTGCAGCACTTTCAGAAATATTCCTTCCTGTGAGAGCATGAGTGGGAACAATGTGTAAATGAGGTGACTGGCAGAGATGGGTGGCTACCCAGCCAGCAGGTTACATGGGACGCTGACTAAATTGAGCAGGGGACATTTGCACTTCTCTTTTCTAGTGGCACAAACACTCAAGGCCACTGAGGACGCTACCTGGTGCTGGTGCCAGGTGAACACATAGCAAATGGCTAACGAGAGGCCTCCGAAGCGTTCTGCTTTCCTGCTGACTAACATGGGTCTCAGGCAACTAATTGAAAAGAGGTGGGCAGACTTCCTACCAGTTATTAATACATTTCTAAAGGAACAATAAAATCCTTCATTTTTCTTTTTCTTTTCTACCTTTTTTTTGGTCTTCAAGTGGAATAGACAGATTCCACGATGGCAGAGGCACTGTATGTCTGTCTGCCACTCTGTGCATCTTCCTGGCGGAGAGTAGGTGAACATATTTCAGGGGCTGAAAACAGATGCAGAGGTCACTTTCTAGCCCTTTCTCCTGCACAATACAGCGTACGTCAGTGGAAAGAAACTCATTCTAGCCTCCCATGTCTGCAGCCACTTCTGCAGCACTAAAGCAAGGTCTGCCCGTCCTGACCCTGGTTCCTGAGGGGACGCTGTTGTTAGAGGCATCAAAGTCTTCCTCTTTGCAGCTGGAAGAATAGTGTTGATCAGAAAGCTGAGCACTTCAGAAGCATCGTCTTGGGCTCATTAAGATGAAATGAGCTACTTGTGCCACTCTTCTTTAACCAGATAAGTGGTTCTTTCTGAAGACTTTAGGCCATGCAGGTATCGCAAAGCCACAGCGGGGTGAGCCCTGGTATGTGTGCCTCAGGCAGCACACACCTGGGGAACATGACGGAGGTGCTCTTCTGCTCTTCTTTTGAGGGGGAGTGGGGGAAGTCACCTACGTGAGGGAGAAAAGAGTGCTTGTTAATAATGTCCAAGTTTTTCCTTTTTTTTTTTTTACTTTCCTATGGATTATTTTTACTGTTTTCTTTGGTGTTAATTATAGAAAACACCAAAGCTTTTTTATTTTTGAATATTGTTGTTCCAAGCACTGCATTCTTGCTCTATTGTGTTAGATCTTTGTTTCTTCATAGCAATATTCTTAGTATTCCCCGGGTACTGTTATATTTCTTAATTTCTTCCAACTGTCTGCACAATAATTAGAGTGTATCCATTTAGTTATGCAATGACTTTCTGCCATCAAATCAGATAACAGCTGTTGAACACCTATTTATGCAAATATTAGTCTAAATCCTGCAAGTTTAAGAGACATTAGAGAGCCCTCTACATTCCTTAATATCAGTACCAGGTTTTGAAAGATTCAAGGTGGATGCTACGTCAATTAAGTGTGCCCTCCTTTAATATCAAAATAATCATTAGGACTGTGATGCAGGGCATTTCTGATAGAACTTCATAACTGCCAATTAAAAATGTAATTGTGAAAGGGGCATGAATATGGTTTTCCTTTCCTAGGAAACATCCTCTGGGAAGATCCTACTACATTAGAAAGGGTATCGGGTGTGACCCCATCCACAACTGTTCGATGGCCAATCCCACTGAGCACTTATCTCTCCTCATGTGTCCTTCTAGCATTTGGAATATCATTTTACTTTTTCTCTCCGCTGCCTAGAAAAATGTGCTGCAAGATGTAAGATTAGAAACTTGTAATTGTTGAAAAGGCAAAGACAGGTTTTCTGCCCCCACTCTTCATCCACCTACTCGGTTTTAACCTTGACTGCTTCCGATAGTCAGGGATCTATGTGCAGATGTTATTTAATTCTTATAAATCTAATTATGGAGATGGCATCTTTATTTTTGGAGGAAACAAAATTTGGGCTTGGGTGGGTCCTCCAGGAACCAGATGCTAGGATGGAATTAGAAGCACAAGAGATTTATTGGAGGTAACACCTGGGGAAGATAGCGAGGAGAGCAAACAGGATGCAGGTTGAGAAAGCCTACAGACCACAGCAGAGTCTGACACCTGTGAAGGGAAAGAATGAAGGAAGGAGGATTGGACAGAAGGAGCCTCATAGTGCAGTGCTACTCTGAGCAAGTCTCCAGCACAAAAATTGCCCATCTAGGAGCCCCATGTTCAGACCCCGGTAACTGTGCAGTACCCACTTATCGGTAGTGGCTGCCTGGGGAGTTTATGATCTCAAATGGCAGATCCCAGAGGCTCTGCAGTTGGCAGTTTTCAGGAAACTACTCACAGCTGAATGACAAGTTTCTTGAAGGGAAATTTGAGTGGCGCACAACTCCATTTCCCACAGTTACTTAATGCCTCAGACTGAGATGTACATGAACCCAGGCCTAACAAAGGCTCGCCTTCCCAAACCGGAAGAACATTACCATCAGCAACCACTTCTAGCCATTTTCAGTTTTCTTCTGTGTGGCCTCCTTCACCACACAGTAAATTTATTGACCTCAGCAAATTGATTTTAGGCAATTAGAGCTCTGTTGGTTTCAGAACTTTTTATTCACACAGAATTCTACGAATCTTCAAATGTCTTAAACCTTAGAGATAGTGGGCTAAGCAAATGAAAACAGAAAAGAGATTTTATTGTTAAAATGGACTTTTCTCGTCGTCACCTGGTTATTCCTTAATAACTAGTTATTAATTAATATTATTCCTTAGTAATTAGTTATCTACTGTCAGATTTACTTTAAGGTGGAGGTGATAGGGAGTTTTCTAGGCAATAGAAACAGCTTGGTTGAACCTACATTTATTATTTGTTTATTTACTTATAGATATAATTGACATATCACAGTGAATTCATTTTGGGTATACAGCAGACTTATTTGATATATGTTTATATAGTGAGATGATTATCACAAGTTTAGTTAATATTCATCACCATACAGTTACAAATCTTTTTCTTGTGATAACTCTTAAGACTTATTCTCTTAGCAACTTTCAAACATACAATTCAGTATTGTTAACTATAGTCATGAGGCTGTGCATTACATTCCCAGGACTTATTCATTTTATCAATGGAAGTTAGTACGTTTTAACCACCTTCACCTATTTTTCCAACCTCATCCCACCCCTCACTCGCATTGCCTCTGGCAACCACCGATCTGTTCTTATAAGTTTGTAGATTCTCCATATAGGTGAGATCACATATCGTCTTTCTCTGACCCACTTATTTCACTTAATATAATGCTCTCAATTTCCATCCAAATTGTTGCAAATGGCAGGATTTCCTTCTCTTTTATAATATTCCATTGCATATACAGAACACATTTTCTTTATTCACTTGTCAATGGACACTTGATTGCCAAGACCAATGTCAAAGAGCTTACCTACTCCCTATGTTTTCTTCCAGGAGTTCCATGGTGTCAACCTTTAATCCATTTTGAGTTCATGTTTGATATGGTGTAAGGTAGTGGTTTAGTTTTATTCTTTTGCATATGCCTGTACAGTTTTTCCAACACTATTTTAAGTAGTTGATACTTAATGGAATAAGTAAGAGGGAGCCAGGAAAAAACATTGAGCAACAGGGGTAGGTCTTGATTAAATAAATGTGAAAGGTTGAGATACCTTCTTCTTTGGGAAATTCAACAACCCCAATGGGGAGATATATGAGTTTAAAGGGTGTGGGAAAGGGGGACATGCAGACCCTTATCTACCTGCTTGTCTATTCCCTCCTTTCTCCTCAGAATACCCAAAGTCTCCATGGAGCACAGCTGCAAAACACTATCTCACTAGATCTCCTTCCTTCAGCTCAAATTTGGATTGCAACAGTAGCAATGAGAATGCACACAGCAACATCCTCACATCTTGTGGAATTTTCCTCACTATCTCTGGTGATGTCCACACCAAAACTCCAGAAAATTACCTCTCCTATTCCATTAGCAAAAGCCAACAGTCAATTAGAAAGTTCAAAGGAAAATCTGGTTTGATTCGAGGGAGGGAGGTGACTGAGAAACCATAGGTAGAGATGTTGCTTGGTTGGGATGGGAGGGCCGAAGACCAAATTAAAACTAGTGGCTTTAACTTCCATTTTAGCAATGGCTGGGAGTTCTGTGGTGAATCAGGAGAAATGACTCATTGCTCAGAGCTGTGTTTTTCTTAATTTCTCAGCACTTGGCATGAGTTAAACCCATTTTCCAGTCATAACTCTAATATGAATGACATTTAACAGTTTCCTTATGCTTTAGTTCCTCATATGAGGCTACTTCCAATGCACACTGCTGGGTCCTTCAAATCACCTTCACATACATACCTATGCATTTCAGGCAGAAGAAGGACAAAAAAAAAAAAAAAAATTCTGAGCAGGACGCAGACTCTGATGGATCATCTTTAGCTAAAAGTGCGAAGTTACAAGCAGCAAATTGAGGCAGCGGTAAGTGCCTGGGGCGGTTGCAGCCTCATGGATTTCCCAGCAGTTGTTTTTGATTAATGGAGATGTGGGGCCCTGAGCTAGGTGAGCAGCTTGTCAGAGAAAAGCAGCTCAGCTTAAAGTCTGCTCATTCTCTGTTTTTTCTCAAGCTAGAATTATCACCCATGGTAAAATTTTGTGCTACTTTTCCCTCCAGGGAGCCAGAGCTCTCTCCCTCAATTTTGTGATTATACCTAAACATGCACGGTGCAAGAAATAAGCCAAGTAAGAGCATGGTATTAAGTAGGGATGGCACATTTTTGGCTGGGTAATCACCCTAGGGCCTTCCTCACCCTAAAAGCTTGAGTAAGCACAAAAGCAATTCACAGTCCTTTTTCTGATGAGCCTGGACTTGACTGTGCACATAACTGTTATCACTTGAAATGTATCTGCCAACTTTGGGTTAGTATCCATAGCTACATAGAATCTAAGAGATAAGTGCCATATATATATTGGATTACACCTAGTAATATCTCTTTAGGGTTTTCAAATTGATTATTTAAATGATTTGGACTAAAACACTGTTATAGCTATTTTCCGTTGACCAATATAATTGTAAAGGCTCGCCCCCCTCTACCCAGAGGTAGAATACGATGTTGAACTGATAAGAAAACAAACAACCCTGGTCATTCTCTATCACATATCAAATCCGTGCATGCCGAAGGACTACATCCAGTTGGTGGAAAGTGCCAACCATGTTCTAAACTTACAGGGAAAAACAGTTATAAAAATAGATCTCATGCCTGCTGGAAAGTCTGAATCCTATATGTCATACAGAAATATGATATTCCGTTCAATACACAGAAGTTTAGATTCCCTTCACACATTTTTCAACTTTCTCATGTCAGAGCAGAAAAAATATGACTATGTAGGCACAGAGATTTCTTTTTCCCTCTATTTTTTATTTTTATAGGAAGTACAAGCCAATCAATATCTTTCCAAGTATAAGAAGCAGCAACGTGAGTTGAACCAAGCTAAGGAAAGGGCAGAGATAGCAGAATCTCAAGTCAATAAACTCAAGATTAAAGCAAAAGAATTTGGAAAAAAAGGTATGTCACATGTTCAACTCTGTTCCCTTTTTAAAAATTTTACCTTTTCTGTTGAAAGTATTACAGATGTCCCTGTTTTCCCTGTTCTAACTCTTAAGACATTTCTTGTTTTTCTCTTTAAATGCTTCTAAAAATCAGTAGTATTAAAAAACACATTATAATAAAATCTTCAGATAATTTACTAAATTCTACTGGTCCGGGTAGTAGGAAGTGCTAAGCATCTGAGGGGGAATGCACACTTTATTTATACTTCTCAAATGCTTAATTCTAGCTTACCTTGAAGGCTTTGAGAGTCAGGGCCTAAATTCATTTGTATAAAATAGTCAGGAGCCCAGGGAGAAAAACAAGATGACTTAAAAGGCACAGATGGATCTGCTTGAGATTCTAAGTGGACTGTTTCTGTGGTAGATAAGTATATGGCTTTGTGCTGTATGTATAGGGAGACCTGGGGGCTCAGGTTTAAAATGGAGGCAGTGGAGAGCAAATGTAAGAGTCCTACTTTCTAGCTTTCTCCCTAAGTCACAGAGAAGGAAACTTCGTACATCTCTGTGAGCCATAAACTGCTGTTCTGATCCTTTAGTGGAGGCCACTGCACCAATTTTCCTGGCAAAGCAATAGAGTGGCAAGGAACAGCAAACTGCAGGCTTGATGGGCTCAGTGTTGTAGTCATTCAGGTTATTATAACAGAACACCAGAGACTGGGCATCTCATATTTCCCACAGTTCTGGAGTCTGAAAAGCCCAGGACCATGGTGCTGGTAGAGTAGGAACCTGGTGAGGGCATTTCTCAATGGCCTCTTCTCACTGTAAGCTCACATGGAGAAAAATGGGGAAGAAGCTCTCTGGGATCTTTTTTTTTTTTTTTTAAATAAAGGCACTGATACCATTAAGGCACTAATACCTCATAAGGACTCCAACCTTATGACCTAATCACCCTCCCAAAATCCCACTTAATATCATCACTATGAGTATTAGGATTCAACATGTGGATCTGTGAGGGACACAATCATTCAGATTATAGCAGTCGGGTCCTCAGATTCCTTGTAGATTTTCCAAGGAACATACATTTTTTAAAAATGAGATCTGGCTTCAGGAGAAGCAAGAGATTGGCTATCCTTCATAGTAGGCTTATAAGGCATTTAGCACAATGCCTAGCACAGACAGGCACCATCATTTCATTTTTTAAAATATTTGGTATATGTCTGGTCTTCATTCTTATTTATTATAGAGAATTACTCATAACCCTGCAAAATTAATACATAGGGTTGCAACAGTAAATACTACCTTAAGCGAGGTCAAAAGGACCTCATCTGAAGCAGACTAAAAGTTGGTATGGCCCTGACCGGTTTGGCTCAGTGGGTAGAGCCTCGGCCTGCGGATTGAAGGGTCCCAGGTTCAATTCCGGTCAAAGGCATGTACCTTAGTTGCGGGCACATCCCTAGTGGGGGCGGGGGGCGCGGTGCAGGAGGCAGCTGATCGATGTTTCTCTCTCATCGATGTTTCTAACTCTCTATCCCTCTCCCTTTCTCTCTGTAAAATAATCAATAAAATATATATTTTTTAAAAAAGTTGGTATGGTGCCTATGTTTAGGTTGAAATATAGGAAGCATGAGTCACTGGCAGACTCCAGAGGTTTCTTACTGGTGCCTGCATAGCTGTCTCAGGGACAAGGCCTCAGTAGAGAGGTCCAGTGAAGTGGTGTGAACTCTGGCCTCAATTTGAGAAGGTTATGGCATTGGATTTGGGGTCTTCTGTGCAGAGCCTGCCCAGCAGCACAGTATCATGGATTGTTTAGGGAAATGCCTCCCATGTGCTGCAATTGCACTCAGCTGCAGGAGGTTGAAAGGGCTCCAAAGCAGATGTAAAGTATTAGACTTTGTCACAGTTATTTCCAACAAAGATTAAATGAGCAAAGCAGAAATTGCTTCTTCTGAGAGGCCAGAGATGAATAGGAAAAGCGTCTTCAGCAATGACTAATTGTTTCCCATTCACAGAAGGAAAGACTGGAAATCTCCCAAGTGTCTTAAAGCAGAGGAAAAGGTTTTCTGATAGAATTGCATGTCGAGCTGTGGAGCACATTGGTGATGTGGCTACAGACACTTTGTCTCACGGGGTCTTCTGTAGAAGACTCTTCTTTCACTGGCAAGGCGGGGTGGGAAATTGAGTGACCAAGCTCGCCCTTGGGGTGAATTCCTGGCGGGTGTCTGCTTTCTATAATGCAGATAATTGCCCCAATTTCCTGCTTTCCCTTTGAAGCTTATGAAGAGTTGGCTGAGGCCTGCTCACCTCTGGAAAGGACTGGATTTGGTCCTGGAGGTGTGTTCCACTGATGAAAGTCACAAGAATCTCACAGAACACACTGGTACTGTTTTTTAGGTTCATGAAAAATAAGCAGTTCTTGCTTATGGAGGACAGTGGCTGGGAAAGTACAAGGAGAGTTTCATTTTATGGCTAAAAAGTTGAGTTGTATTTGAAACAAACATTAAACAAAGTGGTTAGAAAATGTAATAATTAAAGGGAATATCCTTGCTTTCAAGGTTAATGGGGATTTTTTGATCCTCAAATACAAGCAAACATTTCACATGAAAGATTAAATAGATGCAATGACCTTTTTAAATTCTGAAGTTAACAAATGAATGAATATTTGTTCTTTGTTCATATTGCCTTTTAATGAGTAATATTCACTGGATAAATATTTAGACCAGTAATAGTCCATGATGAGTACAGCATGTTAGCAAATGGTTATTACTGAAGTTAGTGAACTTTGCTTGACACATCCCTAATCCATGACTATATTTTTAGGCACTAATGGTGGGAGTTGATAAACTTTTCACTAGCACTGCAATCTACATATAGTCACAGTTAGACACTTTGTGCTTGTAGATGAAACGTTTTTAACTGACTCACATGGAAGCTACATGCTGGTGTAGACTTTTAACACTGAAGCCACTTCTCACACAGGACACTTAGTGATAGGTGGTATGGTAGTTTTGGATTGTGTCAGTTTCTCTAGATCGGAGATACATTTCCCAGAATTCCTTTGTGTGGTTCGGGTTTGGATTTAGGCACAGAAGGAATTTGCACCAGATTTGAGAACTGGTAGTGAAAAAGTATCTGTTTATTGGATGCTCATATGGTCAGTTTTGGCCCCAGACACTGTGGTAGCTGGCAAATTCTAGCACAGGCCCCAAATGGCGAGCTACCAGAGACCAGCAACAACTCTGGACCCGCAGAGTCTTGGCCAGGCATGTGTGGGGCTCCATGACAATGGGCACCGGCCTCTCTTGTCAGGCTCCACGGCAGGGACTTTGAAGGCCCCCAACAGGCATGGATTCCCAGTCATCATCACTGTCCTCACTCCATGTCCCACTCTCCTTCCTGAGCACTGGCACAGCTGACCTAGAGCGACTTCAAGCCCAGCACCTCTGGTCAGCCTGGTCTTCACTTCTTCTTTAGCAGTGCCCACACTTGTGCAAGGCTGAATCCTTATAATAAGTCCTTATTTCTTGTCTTCTCATCAGTCTGCTTCTCTGATCCGACATCAACTCCTACAGGTGGCTTTCAGGTTGATTCAGGTGCTCAATAGTGGTGAAGGACTCAAGTTCTTTCTTGTCTGCCATCCTCAGTGTGCTGGCTTAGGTCTTCAAAGTTGTCCTTATCATCACTGGAGGAGGACCACAGCAGGTCTGAGGATTTCCTCCTCAAAACGTATCCTGTGTTTCTTTATAAAGGTTTCCTTTACAATGGCATCCTTAATACCTTACACCAGTAATAATGTCGAAACAAATAAGATTCAACAAAACTATGCACAAGGTATGATATTGTGAAGTTAAGTACAGCTGATAGAGAAAATTGGACTTGTAGTATTAACACACAAGTGAGAGTTGGTTTTCTCCTGTAAACTATAGGGTTAACATTTGATTAAGTCACAAAAACCTTGGTTAGGCTTTTTCTTTCTTGATTTAAATTAAGGGGAATAGATCATCAAGTCAGCTGGGCTATTCATTCTCTCCTTGCATAAAAATTTACATGGAAACCTAAATTATTAAAAAACTGATGAGCAAGCAATATGATTGCACCAGACGAGTGACTCAAATTATCTTCAGAGCTGGGGTCACTCAGCTATGCAAATCTGGCATTGGAAGCTATGACCCAATTCCAGAGGTGGCAGTTATTGGGTTGATCAGGCAGTCTTAGAGATACTGAGATACTTACTCTTTGGATTCTAAGACTCAGCATACTAAATCTAGTTATTTAAACAGACATCACCATACAAAAATAGAGTCTAACACCTTAGCAAATCGATTGCCTTGGTTTGCAGATTCTGTTTTTCACCTTTTCATTTAAGGTGACTTCTGCTCCTACCCACTCTCACCCATCATTAGTTGATCAGATTTTTGAACCGGTTCTTAGTGATACATTCCTTCCACATTCTTGGTGGGGTCCTCACTGTAGCCCCTGGGATGATTGCAGAAAGAATGTACATGAATGAGACAACTGTTTTCTACGTTGAATTGGCATTCAGGCGTTTATAATCTTGATGCAGGTAGGTAGTCAACGAATGGCACTGAGGTCTTGGAGAGTAAACATAATACTGGAAAAGAGAACGTTTACAAGTCTTTGCAATGGTAAAATCATCCGGTCGTGGCAGGCCACTGCTGGAATACCAGGGAGGAAAGGGAGATGAATTCCCTGGATACTGAGGATGCCTATGGTGTATTGTCGCACTTCTGTTTTCATTTCACCTCCTTTGCTGGCCAACTGTTCTGAAAGAGTCTAGACCCAAGATAAATGTACTCTAAAAGCTGACTTTGTGTTAGAATAATCATTTTTAAAATATATATATTTTATTGATTTTTTACAGAGAGGAAGGGAGAGGGATAGAGAGTTAGAAATATCGATGAGAGAGAAACATCAATCAGCTGCCTCCTGCACACCTCCCATAGGGGATGTGCCTGCAACCAAGGTACATGCCCTTGACCGGAATTGAACCTGGGACCTTTCAGTCCACAGGCCGATGCTCTACCCACTGAGCCAAACCATTTAGGGCCAGAATAATCATTTTTATCGTAGTATTTAATGATGGTATTATTTTGCTTTGGTTTTGGGGAGGGGGAACTTTAAGCTATTGTTTGCAACTCTAATCAGAGATCCACGATATAAATTAAGTTATAAATTAAGTAGTTATGAAGTCTGTTTTATCAGTCAATTTTCATCTCCCTGCTAGATGTTCCTGAGTTTTTAACAAGTTTATGCCACTCTTGGCTCTTATTAATGATTAATGGAACTAAAAAATAAAAGGTTTGCAACAAAAAGGGAGTAAACAATCAAACTGTGACACATTAGTGAATCCTCAGTCCCCAAGCAGTCCTCGAAGTGGCTGGAAAACTCAGCAATTTGAGTCTGGGCAGAAACTGTAGTGTGCTTTTCTTCACTTTATCTTTCTATATTTCTTTTCATTTCTATACAATCCCATGTTTCCATCAGAAGAATAAGCCCATGGCCCACTCATATGCCTGGTGCCATTCTCTACAAATAACAATAGGAGATGAGAAGAGCATCCATTTATTTAAGCAAGTAGAGCCTGTCTAATTATACATTGGGAAAAACCTAATTTATTTTTTTTCTGTTATATTATTTAGCAATACCTCCTGCCTTATTTTACTCTATAAAAGTCTTTTGAATGACAATATGTGAATCAGTTAAAACATCAATAACCTTTTTATAGTAGTATTCTATTATAAATGGTTTGACAAAGGAAATCTCTTACCGTGTTTTCTTCATTATTGGCATTACTAGCTCTCTCATCAGTAAAGACAGAACTTCTTTCCATAGGAAAAGAGAAAAAAATTTAAAATCTTTGCAAACATTCATTTCCCCTCATTCCTAACTCAGTATATAGGCACAACTTGGAGATACTGCAGGTTCTCTTCCAGACCACCTCAATGAAGCAAATATCACAATAAACTTAGTCATACAAACTTCTGGGTTTCCCTGGGCTAATAAAAGCTATGTTTACACTATGTTTGAAATAGTGGAAGAATTACCAACATGTGATACAGACATGAAATATGCAAATGCTGCTGGGAAAATAGCACCAATAGACTTGTTTGACACAGAGTTGCCACAAACCCTCAATTTGCAAAAAGCACAATATCCGTGAAGCACAATAAAATGAGGTATGTCTGGCCCTGACAGGTTTGGCTCAGTGGATAGAGTGTCAGCCTGTGGACTGAAAGGTCCCAGGTTCGATTCCAGTCAAGGGCATGTACCTTGGTTGCGGGCACATTCCCTGTGGGAGGTGTGCAGGAGGCAGCTGATCGATGTTTCTCTCTCATCAATGTTTCTAACTCTCTAACCCTCTCCCTTTCTCTCTGTAAAAAAATCAATAAAATATATATTTAAAAAAATAAATAAATAAAAATGAGGTATGTCTGTAATCAGGTTATTAGAGTTACTTCAGTTACTCCTCCTTTCATATGTCTCTTTCAACAAACAGTATTTAAAATGCATTCCGTGCAGAAACACCTCATCAGAAACAAACAGCAGTAAATTCTATGGCTCATTAAGGTGCTCCAAAGTGGCGATAAAGCCAATTCAAAGAGGCCAGGATTCCTGGCTCTTTAGGATTGTTGGCCAGTTTCCTACCAACTGTTTAACAGAAAATAGCCAAAGAGGTTATGGTTAAAGCTGAGAGTGATGGTTAAGGAAAAAAAGAGTACAATGGCATTTCTCAAGAAATGCCTTTCCTCTAGGCCTTTCTAAAATCTAGTATAATTTATGCTTATCCTAGACTAAGGGTATTTTAAACAGAATAATTGAAAAGGAAAATATTTGAACCACTGTCATATAAAATGACAACCAGAGACCTGGGGGAAGGTTTGTGGCTTTTAGTATAACAGATTGAAGTATATTTTCAGCCCATCTAACCATAGAACTATAGATACCATTATTGTTATTATTATTATTACTAGAGGTCCAGTGCACGAAATCTGTGCATGGGTAAGGTTCCTAGGCTTGGCTGGCAATCAAGGCTGATTGGGACCTTCTGGCTACCAGCCAGGGCCTTCCTTCCCCAGCTGCTGGCTGCCAACTGGGGCCTTCCTTCATTTCACATCACCCCCTGGTGGTCAGCACACATCATAGTGAGCGATCAAACTCCTGGTATCCTGGTTGAATGCCTGAGGGACAATTTGCATATTGGGCCTTTATATATAGATTAGGGGCCTGGTGCATGAAATTCGTGCACTGCGTGCGGGGGGTGGGGAGAGGTCCTCAGCCCAACCTGCCCCCTCTGACATATTGGGAGCCCTCAGGGGATGTCTTGATGGCTTAGGCCTGCTCCCTGCTCCCCTTGGGGAGCAGGCCTAAGCCACAGTATGGCCTCCCTTTGTGGAATGCTACCAGGCTAATCAGGGGAAGCCACCAGCCCCATTAACCTGCTGCTGCAGCCTCTGCCAGTCACTGCAGCCACCAAGGTGTTTTCATCAACACAGACTCTAGTCCCTTCACCATGAAAAATGATAATTTTCTTTAGGCATTTTCAAGATGTGTCTTTCATAGGATATGACCTTTCTTTCTTTCTTTCTTTTTTTTAATCCTCACCTGAGGATATGTTTCCATTGATTTTTAGAGAACATGGAAGAGAAGGGAAAAACAGAGAGAAACATTAAAGTGAGAGGAACACTTTGATTGGTTGCCTCCTGCATATGCCCTGACCTGGGCCCGGGCCAGGGAGGAGCCTGCAACCTAGGTACATGCCCTTGGTCAGAATTGAACCCAGACCCTGCAGTCAGCAAGCTGAGGCATTATGCACTGAGCCAAACCAGCAAGGGCAGGATATGATATTTCTTAGCCTTCTAGCAGTGAACCTTCATTTTTTTCTCCAGGAGTGTGGTAGAAAAATCCTACATTGCCTTTAGGGATTCTTATTACCCAAGTTACTAAGAATATTACCAGTTAGTCAATGAGTGGTAAGAAAAGATGTTTCCTCTGTAGTTCACTCTGACCACCGGTTTTACCCTTGTCCCTCAAATCCCAGCTCCACCCCTACCCAGGTCTGTAACCTCTGGCTGAGGATGCAAGCTTAGGTAGAATACCCCCAAGGCCCTCTGATTGCTGGCTTCACAGAGCCCAGGCCTCTGTGAACACCGGCTCTAACCCTGCCCCCTGCCATTGCCGGCTCTGCCCGTGCCCAGACCCCTGTGTTCGCAGGCTCTGTTCCTGCCCCTCCAGTTACCGGCTCTGCCCCTACCCAGACCCTGAGATTGCCAGCTCTGCCCCTGCCTCACTGCAGCCTCTGGCCAAGGCTGCAAGCCTGAGCAGGGGACCCCCAGACCTCTGATTTGCTGGCTCCACTGGTGCCTAGACTCTTGCAATCGCAGGTTGTACCCCTGCCCCTCTGATAGCTGGCTCTGTGGAGCCCAGGACCCTGTGATCTCTGGCCTTGCCCAGGCCTAGGCCTGAGGCCTCTGGCCCAGGCCGTATGCCTGGGTAAGGCACCCTCATACCTCTCTGATCACCAGCTCCACCCTTGCCCATGTCTGAGGCCTCTGGAAAAGGCCTCTGGCCTGGGCAGGGGACCCCCAGCCCCCACTGATTGCCTGTTCTGCCCCTCAGGCCCCTGCCTCCCCCACCACCTGCCTGGCTAAGAGCCTTGACCACTTCAGTGGCGGGGCTGAACCAGCCTGGGTGCCACCATCTTGTGGCTATGGGCACCACCATCTTGTGGCTATGGGGACAGCCATCTTTGTGATGGAATGATGCCTAATTTGCATATTACTCTTTTGTTAGATAGGATTGTTATTATTATTATTATTATTATTTTTATTATTATTATTTATAAGTGGCAGTACCCTGACATTGTTTTTACTGATTTCTCCTGACCACTCCTCCAGAATTAGTATTTATCCTGCTCTCTGCCATGGCAAACTCACCTCGATGGCTTCTATCTATGGAGCCTCTCTTCCCTCTGGCTTCCAGTTGGGGTGGAGATCATAGTGAGGGAAGAGTAAAATCAGGTGTTTATTGTTTCAATTCCTTCCCTTTAGGGTCATCTTGGTCTGGCTGTACTCTTCAAGTAAAGGTCATGACAGCAGCTTTTATGTAACTCTCCACATTTTGGGAATGTCTCCTTTTCCTTGTCCCTTCAAGTTTAATTTTGCTAGTGAGTCAGCTGCTCCCACCTCCAGGGGAATGCACTATCTTCTGTGCTCCCCTTTGTACAGTTCTCAGCGAGCCAGGTGTTTGCTGTTAGGATCTAACTTGTGCCCACATCCAATATTTCCAGCCAGCTAAGGAATAGGAATAACAAGTAAGGGGACTAGCCTGCATATCAGTACAATCACAGGGCTAAAGTTGGTGAAACTCCTGCTCACTGTCACTCTTAAAATCATACCTTCAATAATGGTTTCTGCTATGACCAAATCCTCTAACTTCCACTGAAATGATAGGCAGATATCAACCAGGGGAAGAGACATGGGATCTAGTTCAACCTCCCAGACACTCAGAGCCTGCTCAGGGGAGTTATGGTATAAGAGAGAGTTTCTTGGGCCCTAGATCCATCTTGGCTGCTGCTTAGCTGGGTCATATTAGGTGGACATAAGTCTGTTTCACAGGTCTCCTTAGCATTTGAGCTAACACCTTACATTCCAGTTTCCTGATCTGCAAAATATGGAAATAAGTTTTTTTCATAGCTAATCTTGCAGAGAGAAGTGAAGTCTTTTAAGAAGTTCTGTGACAATGGCATCTTAATATATCATTAAATTGCTCTAAGTAACATAGGTTTGTTGCAGAAAATTTAGAAAACGTTTTAAAAAATTTAAAAAAGATTAAAATAAAATGGCACATAAAGGACAATGCTATTTCAAGAAGGCTGTACATAAAGCTCAAAGAAAAAGAAAACAGAGCCCAGGACCTTGAGGAAGTCCATAAAGTACCTGGGCAGGCGAGTGATGGAGAGGGGCAACCTTTCTCCAAAAGTAACCATGTCTAAAACTTTGGATTATTTCTTTTCAGCTATTTCTCAATGCAAGGTAATTGGTACCACCCTGGGCATTATTTTATTGCCAGATTTATTTTATAATATTTTTTAAGTAAAAAACAAACAAAAAAACCCTTAACTAACATGTGATTAATTTACCAAATTAATTTACCCAATCCTCTATTATTTATTGAAATAGTAGAAAAGCTAGGATTAATGGTAGAATGTTATAGTGAATGTGGTTATATATTGAGTGGTCAGATTTTTATGACCACCTATGTTTGTAGGCAGATTAGCCATAATTTTGAGCTGAAGTTGCTAGAGGGCCAGACCATTATAAATAGGGAAGCTGGTTGTTTACCATGACAGTAGAAGTAATTTTTTTCTGATGATATGGTTAAACAACGTGATTTAGCAGCCTTTGATCATGAGATATTTTTGAACATGAGTGGCCATATTATTATGACCACCTGACGTTTGTAGGCAAATTAGCCATACACTGCATCGTATGGGATATGGAGGGCGAAGGCTTGTTCAAACACCTTTGCTGTCTGCAGTTACCAAGATAAAACATCTCCAATTCACACAGGAACACAAGGATGGGACAGTCAAGCATTGGAAAAAAGTCATGTGGTCCTATGAATCACGTTTCCAGTTGCATCATGCAGATGCCAGTGTGATATTTTGGCATAAAAAGCATGGACCCCACATGCATGAGTACAACCCTTCAAGCTGGTGGGGGCAGTGTTATGGTTTGGAGTATGTTTTCCTGGCATGATTTGGGCCCTTTAATTCATGTGGAACAATGTCTGAATAGCACAACATACCTAAGTATCATTGCTGATCAAGTTCATCCTATCATGTTGATGGATTATCCCAGTGGAGATGGCTTCTTCCAACAAGACAATGCACCATGCCATGGTGCTTGTATTGTGCAGGAGTGGTTTCAAGAACATGAGGGAGACTTTACCTTGCTTAGGTGGCCCCCACAATCACCAGATCTCAATCCAATTGTGCATTTTTGTGATGAAGTTAAAAGAGCCATCAGGCAGCTGGTTCCACAACCATCAGATCTCACAGAACTAGACAGTGCTATTCATCAGGCATGGCATCAGATTCCTTGCATCACCTTTCAACATCTCGTGGAGTCAATGCCAAGAAGATTCGCTGCAGTATTGAAGGCAAAAGGTGGTCCAACAAAGTACTTATAGGGTGGTCATAATAATCTGACCACTCACATTCAAATATATCTCACGTTCAAAGGCTGTTAAATTGCATTGTTTATCCATATCTTCAGAAAAAAATCACTTCTATTGTCATGGTAAACAACCTGCTTTCCTATTTATAATGGTCTGGCCCTCTAGCAACTTCAGTGTGAAATTATGGCTAATTTGCCTACAAATGTCAGGTGGTCCTAATAATCTGGCCACTCAGAGTATATCCCATGTTCAAAGGCTGTTAAATCATGTTGTTTTCCCATGTCTTCAGAGAAAAATAACTTCTACTGTCATGGTAAACAACCTGTTTTCCTATTTATAATGGTCTGGCCCTCTAGCAACTTCAGTGCAAAATTATGGCTAATTTGCCTACAAACGTCAGGTGGTCCTAATAATCTGGCCACTCAGAGTATGTAGTTTGGTGTGTCTCAGACCATTAAACTGAGAATGAATTCCCAGAATTATAATAAGTGGGTGGAAATGTATGAGCATTTAAAAAGATTCCTTACAAATTTCACAAATGACTATTCAGAAAATTCAGATCTGTTTACATGCCCAGAAGGTGCACGTGTATGTCATACCTCAAATCGAATACCCAGAGACAGAATCTTCTATGAGGCATCACCTATGATGAAATAGATGCATTTTCTTAACTCCAGGATGTTAAGAACACCCAAAGCTCCCAAAGCATTGAAAATGGAACGATTATCCAGAGGCCTGTTCTTTGACTTGATTCTAAATAAAACAAACAAACAGAAGTCTATGAGCTAGAAGAAGCATTACCAAAAGATAAAGAAAATGTGTATGGGGGTGGATAGAGTGTGCTATTTTAAAAACCAGTTATTTCTGCTTTGCGGGTGACAGGCAAGTTTCATAGTGAAAAGACAAGTCCTGTATTGACCGGAGAGTTGTGTTTTTTGTTTTTGTTTTGTTTTGTTTTGTTTTATGAGCATAGATAATACCTCCCAGTCTCAAAGTCTCAATTGTGGGAAACCTGCAAAAGCTGTCATGTGAATGAATTTGGGGCTTAGTGGGAGTTGGGAGAGAAAAAGTCTGAAAACTTGAGAGGCAATGAGTCTATTACGCATTTAAGTTTCTGTTGTTTTATATTGTGATAAGAGAATTTATGTACTTGTTAGAAAGGAATAATTATGACTACAAACTGGCCTCAGCCCCGTGTTCTTTGGGGGATAAAGAGAGGGTGCAGTTCACCCTTGGCTTGGAGAAGACAGATTCCTAGAGAAACAGTGATGAGGATTGCAGAGAAGAAGGGAAGACCTACTACGTAGGAGCCGAGGTATTGAGTGAGAGGTTACAGGTGACCACAGGGACAGTAGATAGTACTTGAGACTCCTTGGGAATAACTGGAGAAGCCCGAACGTTAATATCCCCGTTACCATCAGAACTATAATCAGTATTAAAGGAAGTGGGGATCCCGGAAAGCAGAAACACAGAGCCCTAATGTTCCCAAAGTCGGAACCTGCTAAGCTTGTGATCTAAAGTCTACCCAAGAGTAGTGAGCAAGCATTGAGCACAAAGCCTAATTCAGGGGAATCAATGTTTATAGCTGTTTTTAAAGATGAACAGCTTTATCTAATAGATCTCATTTTTAATGAACACACTTTTAAAGTTTTAAAATAAAAATATTAATCTCTCCACATATTTGTGTCAATGTGAAATTCAATACCCATGTAAAAAAGGAGTAATTAAGTAGAACTGTTAACTTTCCAACATGTTTTTATATGCTTATTTTTCCTCCTGAAGGAAATCCTGCAAGGTTAGCTTCTTCTTACTTTATCTGTGAGCTTCAGTTCCTCCATCTGTGGGGAGATTTGCCCAAGGTCACTTATTGATTCAGCAGCAAAATTTAGCAAGAATTATTTAATTCCATTCAATTCAGTGTAAACTTTATCTGGCAGATCTTGACTCCAGGAATAACAAGCAGCCCTATCTGGGCCTCCTTTTCAAATGTTGCAACATGTTCTGGAAAAGGCAGCAAGTAGAAAATTACCATTCAGAATAAAAAATTAAGTTTCCTTGAAAGAGTCTGAAGTATAAGGTACCTGTACTATTTGCCCTGTTCTCTTGCCTGCTGGAGTAGTTCCTGTGACAGACCTTTGCCTGGGGTGGGTTTGGGAAATAGGGAGGAGTTTGAGCAGACCCTCCTCTAGTCTCAACTGGCCAAGGTTTACCTGGGAAAGATTCAGAAAAGCCGGATTGGTCTAAGGCTTCACTTTGTGTAAACTGAAACTTCGACCTCTGGTTAGAAAGATGGGCTAGGTGTGGTCTGTAGACCATTTCTTCCTGATAATTTTTCTATACTCGAAAATGAATCCAATATGAGGCAGCCTTTTAAAAATAGGATGCAAGCTTAACTATATTTTACATAAAATGGACACTTCTATTTTGAAGAAAAATAGCTTCACATTCCAGTTTCCAGTATTCTCAAAATGGCAGCTCTACAAAGGAAGTGTTATCACTTAGTATCTAAAAGCTTTTGTCTACTTGAAGACCACTTAACCTAAAGACAGCTCTCAATACTTAATCTCAAAATCTTGTTACACAGTATCACCAAGCCTCCAAGTATGTTATTCCTACTAATTTTCACAAGTAGGATGTTATGATATAAATATTTCTAAACCATATTCCATTGACTCAAATATCTTTATTAAATAATAAAAAGAGAGGTGTCATGGTCTCCCATGATGTCAAGTTAATAGTTTAAGGGTAAGGGGATCAATCAGTTCACTTAGAAAGTTAGCTTCATGAGTACATATTCCACTACAAATAGTGAACTAGAAATATTTTAAATAATTAGTTGGCATTTAGCTATCAGCAGAGTTAAAAAATGAGCTGAATCAGGCATCCACTTAGTGTTTCAAATGTTCTTTGGTGGCTTCTCCTTCCTATGTTCACAGACTGTGCTTCCCCAGCATCTAGTAGAGCCCCAATTCCAAACTCCTACTGTGCCTACAAGCCTCAACTCCCCCAGTCCTGGGCCCTAAGGAACATATTAGGAACAGTGATAAAAGGAATTGAAGATGCTCAACCTGCAGAGTCATAAAACATATATGTTCCATCTTAATTTCTAAAGCACTGAAGTCAGCTAGGGAGGTGACACTGCCTGGGTTTTAACTCCTGCCACCTGACAGTGAGCACACAAGCATGGGCACCCAATATTAACATTGCTACCAGTTACCGACATTTTAAACTCACTGTTCTGCTTCTGTTGGCCTCTCAAATTCTGGTGTTTCCCAGGACTCCCTTCTTATCACTCTGTTACTCCCTAGTTGTCTGTTACTTCTACGGTCTCAATCATTTCTTAATCTCTCCTTCTAGACAAAGTTCTTTTCTTGTACATAACAAGTACATTTCCAAGTGTGTGTTAATCCCCCATGGCCTGAATCCTTTTGAAGCAGGGACTGTGCTGGGTGTTCTGGCTTGCCTCTCCCCACTCCATGAGTGAACCCCATCCTGTCCTTCTGTAGTTCTGTAGGCTGACTTCTGTGGGCTGCCATGGATTTTTTTTTCAGGCTCTAGATTCACTTACTGTTTAATCCACCTGCAAGAGAATATGCCCCCCAAATCATCTAAAATTCAAGTCCAGGATCTTTCTAATGTTTCTAATCCTTCTTTACTTCCAGGACCCTGGTCAAACTCCTTCACAAGGTATAAAAGGTCTTTCATCTGGTTTTCCTGCCCTCTCCAGGCTCATCTCTTGGTAATTTAGCCTTGCTGTCAACACTTAAACTTCCATAAAGCCAGTAATTTTACTCCCCTGTGCTTTTGCACATAATGCATCTTTTTTTTTTTTTTCAACCTGGAATGCCTATGTTCTCCTGTAATTCCCTATAACTTGTTTAAAATTCTGTTCTTATTTCCTTAAGCATATATTCTTTACTCCAGGCATACCCAACCATGGTGAATAGAATTAATTGCTGCTTTTGTATGCATCCTTCCTGGTTGAATTTTATTTTTACATGGTTTATACTAGATGCTGTAGATGCAGAAATAAGAGCCCTTGTTCTTAAGTTCACAGTCTAAGAGCAACAACCCTTACTTAGCACATAATAAATCATCAACAAGACAAACAGCATGGAACCTAAGTACCTGTTGGTGCTTTATGACACTCAATTCTGAATAAACATGAGAAAATAAAATTTCCCATAGAAAATATTTACAATTTAATATAAACATTTGCATTGTTTGCCGTGTGTCCATTGCTGCCTGGCTGATGAAAAATGGACATTGGGTGACCATGCCTTTAGCACTCAAATTGTCCTATCTAATAAAAGAGTAATATGCAAATTAGTTGTCACTCCGTGACAAAGATGGCCACTCCCATAACCACAAGATGGTGGCACCCAGTCCACCTCAGCCCCAAAACTGAAGTAGCCAGGCCTGTTAGCAAGGCAGGTGGTGGGAGAGACAGGGAAGGCCAAAGGGCATAGCCAGCAATCGTAGGGTCCTGGGAAGGGGTGGAGCAAGTGATTGCAGGGTTTTGGGGGTCTTCTGCCCAGGCCTAGGCAGGGGCAGAAGTGTCAATGGCAAGGACCTGGAAAGGGGCAGACCAGCGATTGCAGGGGTTTGGGGGTCTTCTGCCCAGGCCTCCAGTATTGGGCAGAGACTGCAGGCTTGGGCAGGGGCAGAGGTATCAATGGCAGGGACCTGGTAAGGGGTGGACCGGTGATCAAAGGGGTTTGGGGGTCTCCTGCCCAGGCCTGCATTGTAGGCCAGAGGCTACAGGCCTGAGCAGGGGTGGAGCCACTGATTGGAGTGAACTACAGAGGAAACACCTTTTCTGACCGGTCATTGGCTAAGCTCCCTGTATGCCACTGGTAATATTCTTAGTAATTTGGGTAATAAGAATACAAAAAGGCATCTAGGGGTTTTCTACCACACTCCTGGAGAAAAAAAAATGAAGGTCCACTGCTGGAGGGCTAAGAAATGTCATATCCTGCCCTAGCTTGTTTGGCTCAGTGCATAATGCCTCAGCTTGCTGACTTTGGGGCCTGGGTTCAATTCTGACCAAGGGCATGTACCTAGGTTGTAGGCTCCCC
>PVJC01000065.1:85062-183980 GCA_004026665.1 Murina feae | reverse complement strand
ACATTTTTGTCATTCCATAGCAGTCTGCTGTGCACATGGCCCTCAGCTGGCCAGTCTACATCTATTTACATCAGCTGTCCAGCTGTCAGCCTCCTCACACCCGTCTGCCTAATGGGACGAGATGAAATCTGCAGTAGGAGCTGCCTTTCAGGGCAGTGAGTGGGATACCTACAGAGTTCCAGGTACTGTTGTCAAGGTGTAAGGCCTCTGGGACCCCAGTGTCTAGGACTTGGGGATAAACAGGCTTTCGGGGAAATTTTTCCGGGCACTGGCTCCTGACCACATGAGGGCTGGTTTCTTGGTGTTTCTGTCCTCTTGTGTAATGTCTAGGAAAGAAGTTCTGGCCAAGTCAGTTTTCAAGGGGTTTGATACACCTGCGAAAAGCTCTGGGACTAATGGCTGACAAGGCTGAGCTTCTGAAAGTTGAATACCAATCTTTCCTTGATTCTATTCAGATTCTCTCACTGCCACCAGCGTGCGCACGCGCATGTGTGTGTGCATGTGTGTGTGTGTGTGTGTGTGTACGCATGCGAGCGCACCTTTCCAGAACATTGTATTAGGTTTATTGTACAGGGCCTACCTGACTCAGGAGAATGCTATAAACAACAGTTCTCAGGCCGGCCGGCATGGCTCAACAGTTGAGCGTTGACCTGTGAAACAGGTGGTCACAGTTTGATTCCTGGTCAGGGCACATCTCTGGATTGTAGGCTTGATCCCCAATGTGGGGCGTGCAGGAGGCATCTGATTAGTAATTCTCATCATTGATGCTTCTATCTCTCGCTTCCTTTCTGGAATCATATATATATATATATATATATATATATATATATACTCACCTAACATCTAGCTGGTCCCTTGGGACCGGACAGCTAGACATATGACAGTTCTTCCCCTTTCCCCTTCCCTGTCCCTGTTAATAGTGAACTGTTCTCAACAAGGCTCGCTTCCTCAGAATCCAACTTAGCATCCTGAAGAAGCCTGGGGCCACTCCTATAGCAGGAAGCTGCCCTAGATTTGGGCAGTAACCAGTAGAACTTGATACTGACGCCAGAGTGTAAAAATAAACACCTCCTACAGTGCTGTCTTAATCCATTGGCATCAGAGTTGCTATTATTAACCCATAGGCCTCACAGGCAGCTGTGACAGGCAGACAACAGCCTGGACAGACCTATCCTGCCAGCTTGGGGTCAGACTGTTTCTCTGCTACACCTACTGGGATCTGATCTGGGGCCCCTGGAGAAGCACCATTAGTCTGGGAGCATGCCCCACAGCAGGTAACACTAGAGATGAATTAGTATCTTCCGTTTGGGAAAGCCTTCGGCTCCCAGGGCCAGCCTGGCAGTCCAGAGGATAATTGACACGGGATGACTAATTCAGTTATACTGCTGGGAAGGGAAAAAAGGAGCATGACTCTTTCCATTTCCTTTGGTTCTTTTATTTTATTTTTTTGTTAATCCTCACCTGAGGATATTTTTTCCATTGATTTTTAGAGAGAGTGGGAAGGAGGGAGAGAGACAGAAAGAACCGTAAGATTGCCTCCTGCACATCCCCCAGCTGGGCCGGGGATCCAGCGCGCAACCGAGGTATGTACCCTTGACTGGAATCGAACCTGGGACCCTTCCGTCTATGGGCCTACACCCTAACCACTGAGCCAAACCAGCTAGGGCTCATTTGACTCCTTTAAAGAGATGTTGCCTGCTGGTTCCTCAGACCTAGAGCCTTCAGGTTTCCTGGGAAGTTGGGAAAGGAGAGAGGAAACGACTCCATTGGTCCCCTGCCAACGATATAATAATAATAGTTGACCACAACTGAACTCTTACCTTATGCCAGGCACTTCACATACAGCATCTTATTTGATTCTACCTCAAGCCTTTGAGGGGAAATATCATGACAGTTCTACAAGTGAGGAAGCTGAAATTTAGTGAAGTTGAGTAACTTCCCAAAGTCCACTGCCGGCAAGCAATGTGTCCGTTGGACCCAGGCCAATCTGCACCAACATCCATGCTCTGAATCCTACAGAACCCAGGTTCCTGAATGCTCAGGACCCGGGCCAGACTCCAGCCACCTGCTTTAAAAAATCTTTTGCTTAAGTAAACATCAGTTTACTCTCACTTTAGTCCTATAACTAAAGCAAACATCAGATACCTACACAGAAATAGTCTTTGCTGCCACCTGCTAGTAAGGTGGTCCCAGTGCTGTTACGAACATGGTGAGCGGGACATGGAGACTCTCACCTCGTGGGGAGATATGTCACCTCTGGGAAAGGCTCTGACTCTGAGGAGTCTCGGGACAGTGACTCCTCTGCTGGGGAAAAGCGCAGACTGGAACCCGGGAACGCAAGGCTTGGAGCGCTCCTGGCAGTCACACCAAGGGAGGGGTGTGCTCGAATGAAAATATTTCCTTGAAGGGCTTTCTCTCTTTTCTTTCTCGACCTCCCCACCCTGTCTCCACAGCTGGCTTGTGTAATTCAATCTAGATTCTTCTCATACCCTACTTCACTGTGCATGTGTGGCCTCTTATTTACCACTTTTGACAGGCTGATTGGATAGCAGCTTACCAACCCGCACGCCTCAGTCCAGTGCCTGGGGGGAGGGGAAGCAAAGAACATTGGCCTTGCTTCCTGGAGCCAAAAGGAAAAGCAAGCTAGAAGCCACTGACCCTCGCTGAGTTGACCACACTGAACAGTCAAGGAGAAGCGTAAGGGCCTCTGTTGTTCCAGCTCGCTCACTCCTGCACACATGCTTGAGAACTGCATCCAAGCACAGCAGCCACTCCTAATTGTCTCTCGTCCCTTTGCTCCCCTCACCTAGGGTTAGGAGGCTTTCTCTCTCCACCTCTTTATCCTGTGGGTCCCATTCACTGCTGCTTCCTCCATCCTCTCACTGAAGAACTCAGTCTGTCAAGGCAGGACTAAATCGTTCCTAATTCTCCAAAGTCGTCTTCTCCCCCTAACATACATCCTCCAAAGAAATGGGTTTTACAGCAAATCCTCAACCTCTAGAGACTTATGACTGTAGAGTTGGAAGCCAAGGAGAGTGTGTGTGTGTGTGTGTGTGTGTGTGTGTGTGTGTGTGTGTGTGTGTTGAAAGTCAGGAGGACGAAAGGGAGGACAATTATTAGCACCTTGCATAAGAACCTTTCCTTGGGCCACAGGTTTCCACCTGACTTGGTTTAGAAGAGTTTAAAGGGACCTTAGGAGGTCTGATTCAGCCTTCTGCCTCCAAACAGATATTATGAGTTGAGCTACGGAGGGAGTCAAATGGTTGACCTAATGGAGAGAAGCATACAGTTGCTGGCAGGATCGGTGGAAGAGAAGAATTTTTTTTCTAGGTATAATCTCCTTTTGAGCAGAGAGACCTTGGGACAAAATTGAGTTTCTTGTCAGATTTTTATGGAATAAAGGAAAGCAACCCTTTACAACTCAGTGAGGGTCAGTGGCTTCTAGCTTATTCTTTTCCTGGGTGTAACTCCCAGTGGATGCAATCTCCATCATCGAATTGAGGTCTTTGGAGCTTCAGGCATAGCTGAGCCTAAGAAATAAAAGGCTTGGAACCTGTTGGGGTTCCTCCCTGTTAACATAGGAAACATTCAAATCTGTAAGGAATTCTCAAGAGTTTATTTGAGCCAAATTGCCTACACTTGGGGGAAGCAGATCCTCAACATATTCAGATGATGCTCCGGAGAAAGATGGGTTTTTTTACCTTGTTTTATACTTTACAATCAGAAGAGGAGCCGAAAGTGGGTTACATGAACTCAATTGGTGATAGATTAGGGAGGTGGGAGAAAGCACAGTGGGGAAACCTCTGGGATTGGATAAAAAATAAAATGATAGACACAGACTTCTTCTTTCTTAGGTGGGTGCTGGATAGTTGACAGTCAACAATTAACAGATGACAATAACAATGAGGGAATCTGTGGTCTGCACTCTGGTGCCATTTGTTGTGCACTGAGGGGTCCGCAAAAAGGGAAGTTACAAGTTACCCTGACATCTCACAGGTATGTTATCTTAGAAACCAAAAGACAATAGGCTCGGGAAAGATCAGAGTTGATCTTTGTCAGAGAGATAGCGGCTTAGGACATGACTATGCACCATCCTTTGCGGTTACTTTAGGTCTCTGAGTTTGCAAGACCCGCCATGTAGGCCTTCCCTGAGTTAGTCAGGTTAGCAGTGGCTCCTTTTTGTCCACGTCCCCTGGATATTCTCTGTCTGTGGCTCTGATTATATCATAAAGATGCCTGCATCTCGCCAGTTCATAAGAGAGGAGATAAACGTGGGGAAAAGAAGATAGGCCCACACCAGGGAAGGAGCCCATTCTACTTTAGAGCTAGGCTTCTTCTAGAATGTTGGTAATTGACTTTTAGGAATCAACTCCTAGCTGAACCTTTCTGTAACACTGTTGAGAAGCCAACAGCATAACAAGTGCTGTGCTTGGAAAGAGGACTCTGTGTCGAGAGGCCTGGTAAGGAAGCAGCTGGGTGTGTCTAGGACAGCCCTTCAGGCTCCGTCTCTTTCCACACTCCCAGCAGCTGGCTGGCCTCCCTTGGAGTCCAAAATAACATAGCACAGTTCAAAACAGCGGCCTCCTCAGCTGTACACAACCCCGAGGAAAGGCAGATGAGCTCCCGGAGGGCGGCTGCGACTCCATTGGTAGAACCGGTGCCATAGCCAGGTGCTCTCAGCCTGTTTATTCTTTCCTTGCAACTCAGCCCAGACAGCCCCAGGATCACTGTTACCACGAATCCTTAAATCTCCACATTCTTCCAGCATCTTTCAACGCACTTCAGAAGTAAGTTCTTGTTCCCATCAGATCTTATAGCCCACAAACACCTAGAACTTTGGTAGGCAGTTTACGAACGCATTTTCCAAATTCATGCAGAAAGGTCATTTCTGTGCTCAGAAGTAGGTTTTGTTATTCGTGCAACTAATTGACATCATTCCCAAGCATGTTTTATTTGAGAGCCATGAAGAAAGAGAAGAGATGCTTTCTAACCATTAAATCATTTGTTCCAGTCCCCAGTTCTCCAACCCCAACACACCATGCTCAGTCTTGCCTTTGTCCAGATTTTCAGAATCTCTTCCTCTAGGCCCTAGAGTTGGAGTGTCTGGGCCTTTAGTCCTCCCCTCCTTTCGCCAGAGTAGTTCTGTTTTATGTATTGGGACTGAAAAAGTTTGAAACCACTGCACTAACCTTTATCTCACATCCTGAGACATCGTTCTTGTTGCCCTAGCCCTCTTCAGAGGCATGTTGGCAATGATTTTGACAAAATTTTGAGCCACTCAGGTTGGGCTTTTAATCCTGAATGTCCATCATGGTGCTTTATACACAGTAGGAGCCACACAGCACTTGTGGCTTGCTTGTTTATTTGAGTGAGCGAGTGACTCCTGAGATGACATTGCTTAATGACCTTGGGAAGCCTCTCGATCAGAGAAGAGTATGTAGTGTATCATAGTTTATTTTGATTTGTTATGCTTTGAGCACTTCTGACTTTTCCCGTTGGAATCAATCATGCAGTCTGCGATGAAAACATGGCTAAAAGGAGTTACCTAACATAGGTCGTTGCTGGTGTAGAGAATACTAGGTCAACACAAGCAAAAGCACTTTCTGTTGATTTCCAAAGAATACCCTGACGTGAAAGGTAAGCAGAGTGATTATTGGGAAAGACTAGGGACAGAGATTGCTTAAGATCGCATAGATTATGTATTTTTTAGTACTGTGCTTCCATTAAAAATTAGCCCGGGTGATTTTCAAAATTACTTCCTGTGGGAAATGCAGATCATGTTCTTTTGTTCTTTTTAAAAAAAATATTTTGTATTGATTTCAGAGAGGAAGGGAGAAAGTGATAGAAGCATTAATGATAAGAGAGAATCATTGATTGGCTGCCTCCTGCACGTCCCACACTGGGAGTCGAGCCCAAAACTCAGGCATGTGCCCTGACTGGGAATAGAAACATGTCCTCCTGGTTCATAGTTTAATGCTCAACCACTGAGCCACACTGGCCAGGCTATTTTTTTTTTTTTTTAATTAATGAAAGTTTTATGTACATTTAGATTTTTTAAGTCAAATGATAGAAAAAGGACATTAGTGGGGAAACTGGCAAAATCCAAATAGCCTGCAAGTTTAGTTAATAGTAATGTACTCGATGTTAACTTTTTGTTTTGGCAAATGTACTATGATTATGTAAGATGGTAGCATTAGGAGAACTGGCTGAAGAGCATTCAGGAATGCTGCATTATCTCTGTAACTTTTCTAAAAATTATTCCAAGATAAATAGTTAATTTTGAAAAGGTCTTCACAATGGAAAAAAAAAGCAAATAGTGCCAAATCTGGACAATTGGAGCATCAAAATCAAGAATATCAACAATAGTTTATGACCCATTGAATTAAAAAAAAAAAAAAGAATCCCAGAGTCTATACTGATACCAAATAAATAATGAAAGGAAGAAAGGAAGGGAGGGATAAACTAATAAATGTAGAAGGAATAATAGAAAATCGTTGTTTTTCAACCATCAGAGTAAATAACCAATTCAGTCAAAAATCATCAATGGATGCTATCATTTCTGTAAAGCATTTGTAGTTTGTAGAGTACTTTCACACACTGTTTTGAGTAGGCTACTGTTAGATCCATTGCAGGAGGTGTGATGTATCTCCCCTTAGTCTCCACATCCTTTTATCACCTAGTGACTCCCCATAAAAAGGCTGGGCCAGGCATAGGAATGCTCAGTAACCACTGATTATATTCGTGTATGTTTTATTTTCACTACCCCTGGATCTCTCTAATAATCTCTTGCTACTAGCTTATTTTTGAAATTTTTATCCTTTATTCAAAACATTTCCTATATAGCTGATACATATTCTGTATCTGACATTTTCAGTATCTGAAATTCTTGCAATTTAAATGTGTTATTTGTTGTTTGCTCTGTCACTTTCTCATAGTATCTTGATTACATGTATATTTGTGATTTTTTATATAAACTAATTTTTGATTGCTCTTTAATATTGAGGATCCCATCCATATAGTTGGGGATATTTTCCTCCAGAGAAGATTTGTTTCCGTTTCTGCCAGAAGTTGTAGGGAACCACCAATCCTGGCTCACTTGAGCTTATTTTGACTCTCAGCTTAATGTGGGAGTCTCAGATTTAGCTGCCTCGCCTTTCTAGTGGTCCAAAGCTTGTCATTCTGACCACACAATTAGAATGCTTGGGAAATTGGCCCACAAGGAACTCTGGTTCTCCCCCTTGCTCATGACTTTTTCCCCCAGCTGCGGAAGCAGACTTGAAAATTTCTCCTCTTTATTCTGAGTCCTGAAATGCTTTTTGAAGTATATGTTATACAGAATTTACTTTTTTTTGCACAAGAGAATCTCTTAATATCTTGTTCACTGTAATGAAAGTGCAAAGGTCTATATAATTTGATATCCTACTTGTTAATTCTCTTTTAAGCCTTTTCTATACCAGAAAACATTTATTATAAACATAATTCCTATCATTTCACTATATTCTATTGCATTGCTAGACCACTATTTAATTATCCATTTTTCTATTGGATATTTAGAATATTTCAGGGTTTTTTGTTTGTTTGTTTTTTGCTGTTATAAGTAATACTGCAGTGAACATTATTATAATAATGTGAGGTAGCCCTAACTGGTTGGACTCAATGGATAGAGCGTTGGCCTGTGGACTCAAGGGTCCCAGGTTTGATTCCGGTCAGGGGCATGTACCTTGGTTGTGGGCACATACCCAGTAGGGAGTGTGCAGGAGGCAGCTGATCGATGTTTCTTTCTCATCAATGTTTCTAACTCTCTATTCCTCTCCCTTCCTCTCCGTAAAAAAACAATAAAATGTATTTTTAAAAAATAAAAACAATGTGAGGTAAATAGAGTCAGACTTTTTTTATTTTTTATGATTATTCATATTTTATTGGTAAACAAACAGGCTCAGAGAAGAAGCAACTTCAATAGGTTTGTGTAATGAATAAAAGGATTAATATGTGCTATATTTGGTCACTGCTCTTTATACAATAAGTAGAGGCCTGGTGCATGACATTTGTGCACTGTGGTGGGGTCCCTCAGCCCAGCCTGCACCCTCTCATAGTCCAGGACCCCTTGGGAGATTCCACCTGCCGGCTCTTAGCCCCACTCCCTGCAGGCCTAAGCCAGTAGTCAGACATCCCCTCAAGGGATCCTTGGAGCGCTGCCACAGAAGCAGGAGAGGATCCCAGCCCAGCTCCACAGGGGGAGCACACTGACCACCAGGTGGCAGCTCCTGCATTGAGCATCTGTCCTCTGGTGGTCAGTGCCATTTGGTCAATTTGCATATTAGCTTTTTATTATATAGGATGTGCTGTCTTATTTTTTAATTTTTATTAAATTTATTGGGGTGAAATTAGTTAATAAGATTAAATAGGTTTCAGGTATACAAGTCTACAATACATCATCTGTATATTGTATTATGTGTTCACCACCCAAGTGTCAGACATTTTAAATATTGTAAGTTCAAAAATTATACTGCTTCAGACAGTTCAAGTATTACAAGAAGGCAGACTTCTGGTGCTTAAGAAATGGTTAGAAAAAAAAGTTAACATAGTTCATTTTTTAAAGAATCTTGGTGTTGAAAACAAAGGGGGAATTATCTGAGGTTTCTGGGTTGACAATGCCAGTGATGGCTAAGGTAAATGACAAAGTGATCAAACCATTTTAAAATCCTTCCAGCGTATATGAGGGTTCCAGTTTCTCTGCATCATCAACACTTGTTATAGTCTGTCTTTTTTATTTTAGTCAGTCTAGTATGGTAAAGTGGTATCTCATTTTAATTTTGCTTTGCACGTCCCTAATAACTAATGATGTTGAGATTCTTTAATGTGCTATTGGCCATTTCTATGTTTTCTTTCAGAGAAATGCCTATTCAGATCCTTTGACCATATTTAAATGGGGTTATGTTCTTTTTATTGTTCAGTTGTAAAAATTTTTAATGTATTCTGCATAGAATTTCCTTATCAGATATGTGATTTGCAAATATTTTCTCCCAGTCTGTGGGTTGTGTTTTCACTATCTTGATTGTGTCCTTTGATGCAGAAATGTTTTAAATTTTTTTGACGTTAACCTTACTATTTTTTATTGTCTAAGAATGTGTTGCCTGACTCAAGGTCATGAAGCGTTATTCTTTTTTTCTCCAAGCTTTCTTTTTTGTTTTTGACATCCAATATGATTTTATTTTAGTTTCAAATGTACAACATAGTGCTTCCAACATTTATATAATTTATGAATTGACCCCCCCAATATTTAATGATACCTTTTTTAAATTGACCTTTTTTTTTTTTTTAACATGAACAGCAGGGGGTCTTCTCTTCCAAGCCTATGGAGTCAGAACTACCCACCACACATTCATTTACACTCAAGGCACATCTCTTTTTGGATTATTCTTCTTAAACAAGACTATGACTAACCACCTTCTATCTACCAAGCATGATGCTAGGTTTTATAAGGAACACAAAATAAAAATTACACTGTCCTATGCACTGAATATTGGGGATACAAAGATGAATATAACTTGGAATGTGCATTCTGTAAGAGACATTAGGCAGAATGCAAAAAAATAAAATAAAATGAATGATAGCCATGTCAAGTGAGAAACAATTTCCTCCATCCTTAAACCTGTCATGAACTGATGCTAGTTTCTGATGATAGTTGATGTAATGAGTGTCTTTGCAAATATGTCTTTTACTTATTTTAGAGAGAGAGGAAGAAAGGGAGATAGAGAGATAGAAACATTGATGAGAGAAACATCAGGCGCGTCCTGCATACCACCCACTGGGGGGTTGAGGCCACAACCCATGTGCCCTCACTGGGAAAGGAACCAGTGACCTCTTGGTTCCTGGTTCAGTGCTCAGCACTGAGCCACACCAGCCAGGCTGATGTGTGTTTTTTTAAATGATGCTACTTGGCAATATGAGAAATTGGCAATTCTGTATTGATCCCCTGGTTTCCGTAGGAGTTTTTTTTTTTTTTTTTCTTTTTTCTTGTCTGTAAAATCAACAGCCTGCAGCCATAGGTTCAGAAGACAGAAATATAATTTCTGGCTCTGAGTTGATCAGTGAAGATTTGATGGAGGAGATGATCTGGGCTTTATAGGTTTTGGATAATTCTGAGTATAGACAACTATAACAGGCTGGAGAATCTGAACAAAGTGGAAGTGAGCTTATGAAACAGGTTTGAAGGACTACATGATGGGATGAAGGAAGTAAGGTTGGGTAGAGAAGGAGTAGAAAAGCAAGATGGAGGGCCTTGAAAGCCAAAATGAGGAGTTTGAACTTGATTCTGCGGGTAATGAGAGACCATTAAAAGGGACAGGAGGAGTGGCATAGTGAAAAAAGAAGGTGCTTTAGGTAGATGAATCTGGCAATTTACCATAGAAGGTAAATTGCAAGTGAGAAGACTAGTTACGAGGCAGTTGATGTTTATAATGTGATGGTATTTGTATTTGGTTTCTGGCCAGAAAATAATTTGATCTTTCATCAGAAGCCCTCTAGATCTTAGGCAATAGCAGGTGGAAAGTAGGTAACAATGTGGCCTGTGACGTAGTGAATAAGCCAAGCAAATAGGAGAGCTGCCACCTTCTACAGAGGCAGCTGGAAACACTGTGTAAGTTGTGGCTGTCCAGTGCAATGCATGGCGCAGCCTCACAGAAGTTTCTGGAACAAAGACCCTGGGCCCGAAGCTCTATAATGAGAAGTTAGAACGCCACGCGCTTGGTCATGGAAATTGACTTTGCCCTAATCGACAGCAGCTCGTTCAAACCCTTTTGAGGTCAGAATCAGCTAGGGGAGAGGGAAGGACAGTGACACCATTCCTGCTCCTGTTACTTTCCCTGCAAGGGTCACCGATGGTTCGTTTTATCAACAGCAGCCTCCCTCTCTCCTTCTCTTCCTTGTTGTTTCCTGCTTTGTAGGATCAAGGGTCCATGGCCCCTCAAACAAGTGCTGGTTGGAGATAGGTTTGGGCATTTTAGCCATTTTTGTTCTTCTCTGTACAATTCAGCTCAGCTCATCCGGCCATCTGTGAGCACATGAGCCTCATAGGGCATAGAAGAAGCGATAAAGGGAAAGGAACCCTATCTCTCCTGGGTCCTGTGTGGTGGCTGCTGCGTTCCGGGCCCGTGGACCCAAGCCTTCTTCCTAGTGACCTGAAGGCCAAGGGCATGGCTATGGAGTCCAGGTAGTGGTCAGCATGGAGGGCTAGTGCTTAGGGGCCAAGCCCAGCTTGAGACCACCTCTGTGTTCAGGGTGGCCGCAGGGGGCAGTGGCGTGAAGTGGACAGAGGCATGCTGTTTCCTTGCTGTGTAACTGGCTCTGGCTGTGGCTTCTCTCCTCTTTACTGATTCCCACAAACCTGGCCCAGAACTGAGGAGGGTGAAGCAGGCAAGGGGTAAAGGGCTCTGTAGGTCTACAGGCAGAAGAGATTTTTTTTTCTGACCGAGGGGAGACCACTTCCTTTCCCTAGAAAATAGGCTCCCCACCCTGTTGGCCTGGATGGGTGCTGCCTCCCCACTCGACACTGACCGAAAACTGATTGATTAGGTGAGAGGGGACGGTTCTACTCCACTTACATGGGCAGACCCCCTGAAGACCCAGCAGACCCTGTGTGAGGAAGCAGCCCTGCAGCCGACTTGGTCCTAAGGCTCGCTATCGCCCTGTGTGTAGAAGAAGCCTGCCTATTGCCTATGACCCAGCCTTATTTATTTATTTATTTATTTATTTATTTATTTATTTATTTATGTACAGAGAGGAAGAGAGAGGGATAGAGAGTTAGGAACATCGATGAGAGAAAAACACCCATCAGCTGCTTCCTGCACACTTCCTACTGGGCATGTGCCCAAAACCAAGGTGCATGCCCTTGGCCAGAATCGAACCTGGGACCTTTGAGTCCGCCACGGAGCCAAACCGGTTAGGGCTGACCCAGTCTATTTTCTGAGACAGACCCCATTTCTGAAGAGGCAAAGTCTGAACGGGCATCCCCTCCTTAAAGACTGAACTTGGTGTGACCGCTGGTCCCTGCAGCCTCCCTTCAGGGCTTCAGGAACCCCCGCCCGGCTGGCGGCTCCACCCTGAGGCTGGTCTGGAATCCCAGAGAAAGGAAAAAGCTGGAAAACAAGAAGTCATTCAGTGTGAGCGAAGAGAGGAGGGAGAGGCTTCTGGCTGAAATCTAAAAGGAGGGGCCGAAGGAAGGAAGGAAACCCTAAGCCTCTGCCCAGGCTTTTTCCTGAGACTCCGAAGGACAAGAGAGGAGCTAGGCCCAGTGCTCTCCCTAATTTCTTTCACTGCCTTGAGTCCCCATCCGGCAGCGCCGACCGGCCACCCTCGCAGGCTGTCTCCTTTCTCTGCCCTCCCCCTTCCCTGGGCTGAAGGCCCTTGGGGACTGACAGGGAGGGAGGCCGCGCGCTGCTGTGGGCACGCCTGCTCCTCTCCCTCCCCCCTTTCCTTAGCAGCAACGTCACCGCAGCACCAGCGGCAGCAGCGAGGATATTGGGGCTGGGATTGCGCAGCCTCCTTGCATTAGCAGCGATGCCATTGTATTAGCAGAAATCAGACCTTAAGAAACCAGCCCGGCCCCCGCTGTGTGGTCCCTCAGCTGGAACTGTCAAAGTAGCGCTTGGTCCGAGTGCGAACGGAGCAGCCTGGGGTTCATCGCGAGGCTCCTTTCAGAGGTATGGCTCAGCCGCGCTGGGGGAGGGGCGGCGCGCCATCGAAGGATAACGGATCAGCACATTTGGACCCTAGTTTCTAGGGTTGGCTTTGTCCTTCCTAAAAAGAGAGTGAGATGGAGCATGAGAAGCAGACTTTAGACGAGCTCATCCATACATGTATCTGGGCTGCGGTGCAGAGATGGTGGAAGCAGAGGCCGGGCTAATGCTGTGTGAGTGTGTGTGTGTGTGTGTGTGTGAGTGTGTGTGTGTGTGTGTGTGTGTGTGTGTGTGTGTGTGTAGAAGTAGAGGAGCCGCTCCTTCCTTTCTGGGCATTGCTAATGAAGCTGCTATAGTGCGGGTGGGAGGAGGGGGTCAGATCTAGAAACAAAGGCTTAGTGGGAGGAGACACCACTAGAACCTTGTAAGTTTGTGATGGAGAATAAGCAAGGATCCATGCAGCTTTCAAGGGGAAGAGCTGGGAAGCCTGCAGCCCATCCTTTCTCTCGGCGCATGCATACATGCACAGAGACACGCATACTGTATCGTCTGGCACTGTGGGAGCCACCAGGCTCCAGTGAGGATGGATGGAGCGAAACAGAATGTCGACGGAGAGGCTCCACGGTGTGGGGGAAGGAGGCAGAGGCAGTCCCTGTAATGCCTAGGGCACCTCACCTGGTATAGTCAGTTTTCTTATACAGACTTAGATTTCCAACAGGAAGAGGCCTAAGCATAGGCTGACACTCCCGAATTCACCCTCCTGCTCTCTTCCCTCCATTCCTGCCCGAGAGAGGACCCTGGCAGGGAAAAGGTCATCAGTCCCACTGCTACTGCGGCTCCTCCTGGGGCCTCAGGTCAAGGTCAGGTTGCTGCAGAGCAGCAGCTGATGCGGCTGTCTTCCCCATCCTCCTTTAGGAGGCCAAGGAAAGAGGGGAGGGGTTCTATGGCTGAAAATGCTGATCATCAAAGTCAGGGAAACCTGTCTTTGAAGCTGAGGAACATTTTCCTGCCCAGAGTTACCCTATTGCTGAGCAGATAGGAAGGGTTCCTTAAATTCTCATTTCCTTTGACCACCTTAGTGGGAGATTCAAAAACATATGCTAAGCCCTAGCCAGTTTGCTGAGTGGTTAGAGGGTCAGCCTGCGGACGGAAGGGTCTCGGATTTGATTCCCTGTCAAGGGCATGTACCTCGGTAGGCGCATGTGCGGGGAGACAACCAATCGATGTGTCTCTCTCACATCAATGTTTCTCTCCCTCCCATTCTCCCTAGAAATCAATGGGGGAAATATCCTCAGGTGATTGTAAAACTATCCTAATTATGCACATATACGGTTGAGGGGGATACTGGGAAGTTGTAGGACAGTGTTAGTTCCCAGGAAGCACTGAGGAAAATAAACTTCAGAGCAGGGGCAAGGGTTTGGGGACCTGTGAATGGGGCCGAGGCATGAGGGCTGGGAACTAGGGCGAGAGGTGGGATTGAGGAGTCTTATTAGAGCCTGGGGCAGTGATACGAAAGGGACAGTGGGGTTAGAAAAAGAAAAGTGGGTAAATGCAAACTACGTTCGTTCGAAGCTCTTGTGAAAAGAGCTCCTCCACCTCCTTGTTTTCCCTCCACCGCTATGAGAGCTCATGGGCCACAGCGTCAAACTCGCCTTGTTATGGGACCAACAAGTCACCCTCAGGGAAGAAGTCAGATACGTTCTAAAGAAGTCGCAAGTCGCCTGTGCAATATATTCCATTACATTCTTAACTGAGCAGGAAAACAAAAGTCAAAGGTTAGGGTTCCTGAGTCCCACCTTAATCTTGTCATTTCTGCACAGTGATCTTGGGCAAGTCATTTTATTCTTCTGGGTGTCAATTTCCTTTTTTTTTTTTTAAATGAAAGTGGTTCTGCCCACTTTGGTGAGTTGTGAGCACCAGTGAGATGACGTGCATAAAAATGTGCGTGTGAAAATTTGAGGGTGGGGGAGGCACGGATATAAAATCTCATGAGATGCCTACTGAACTTCACCTTAGTTGGCTGAACTAGAGTTGTCTATGGAGGAATGAGTGGCAGGCATTTCCCTTGGTTGTGTGGAAATCAGGAAGGAGTAAGACCCCTGAGATATAAAAATATAAAATAAAATATAATCAATCAGTGAAAGACTTTTATACTTAAAATAGGATTTGAATGAAAAGCTAAAACTATACAGCTTTTAGGGGAAAAAACAGGAAATTTTATTTATGGTCTTAAAGTAGGCAAAGATTTCTTAGATGAGACATAGAAAGCTTTAACCCTAAAAGAAAAAAAAAATCAATGAAACTTCATAAAATTAAAAGTTTCTTTTAAAAAAAGTTTTTATTATTTCAAAAAATAAATAAAACCATTAGGAAAACAGATGGGCAAAGCCACAGGCGAGAGAAGATATTCTCAAGACATAATGGTATCCCCCAAAAATGCATGCATACACTTTGAGTAATTATAAAGGCAGTGTTTATTAAAATACATTTTCAAAATTAAGCTATCAGCTCTTAAAGTATGTATACATTTTGGGGGTACGCCCTGTATACCTGAAAAAGACTCATATCCAGAATAACTTTATAAAAACTCTTAACATCAATAAAAATAAAAAAAAAGACAAGTCATAGGAATCAATAAATAACCAAGCACCTACTGTGTTCCAAGCGCTATGTGTGGGTTCTGGGGACACAGAGTTAGCTGTATCACAGTTTTTGACCTCAAGGACAGTCTCGGGGACAGATATGTAAACATGATATTAAAATACAACTGTCAGAGCCCTCCAGCCAAAGGTTCTTCATCACCTTCCATATCCATTTGTTCCTTGTCCCTGGTTGAGAAGATCAGCTTTCTGTCTAGACTCTGTATGTCACTGTGTTTTTCCATTTGAATGCATGTATGACCCAGTAATAGTTTTGTGGATCAGAATCATAAATTCTTATGTGTGCATACTTGTGAATGCCTCTTGAAAATGATGCTTTACAAGTGGGGGGGAGATATTCATTGAAGATCCAGTGATGGCTGTAGCCCATAGGTACACCTAAAATGACTGCTGTATGTACAAGGAAGTTTTCTATGCTCCTGTTAGTCCAGACCTTGGATTATGGCATGGGTCCTAGGGAAACCATATGTAAGGGGAGGCCCCTCCCCAACCCCTGAACTATGGTATCTGTGGTGTTTAAAGAAAAAAAAAGCAAACCTGTTTGAATTATGTACATAATGGGTATTTATGATACACAAATTAGAAAATACAAACGAAACAAAAGAATAAAATTAAAAATAATCCAAACTTGTTAACATTTGTTGTATATGCTTTTGAATTTTCTTCCATGCATACCACTATGGTCTGAATGTCTGTGTCCCCCAAAATTCGTAGTTGAATCCCAAAGGTAATGAGAGTAAGAGGGGTGCCTTTGGGAGGTCATTAGGTCATGAGCGCATAGCCCTCATGAATGGGATTAGTGCCCTCATAAAGCAAGCTCCCGAGAGAGCCCTGTCCCTTCTGCCCTGTGGGGACGCAGCGAGAAGGTGCCAGTATGTACCAGCAGAGGGCTTTCACCAGGACACAACCATGCTGGCACCTTGATGCCAGACTTTCCAGCGTCCAGAACTGTGAGAAATAAATTTCTGCCTTTGATAAGTCTGAGGTACTGTCATAGCAGCCTGCACTAAGACAAATTTAGATACATTTATTTACAAAAACGGTGTCAGACTGTTTGTGATCTGCTGTTTTCACTTAATATTTTGTGAACATTTTCCCAAGTCAATAATCATATTAACACAACATTATTTTAATGATACCCTGTTCTGTACATTGTTAAATGGACCATTATTGAAATTTTAGGGTGTTTCCAACTTTCTGTTATCTTTGTGGCATATGTATTTGAGCCCAAAGTTTTCTCGGCAAAGGAATAGAAAAGATGAGAGGAGTGAAGGGAAAATGATCTCATAGCAAAACTTTAAAAAATCCATTTTATCACACTTTAAGGTGACTGTTCCTCTCTTTTCTTTTTTTAGAAATCTTAAAACTTTTTTGTTTGTTTTTTAATGTATTTTTTTAATTGATCTCAGAGAGGAAGAGAGGAGAGAGAGATAGAAACATCAATGATGAGAGAGTATCACTGCTTGGCTGCCTCTTGCAGGCCCCACACTGGGGGTCCAGCCCACAACCTGGCATACGCCCTGACCGAAATTGAACTGTGACCTCCTGGTTTATAGGTCGACTCTCAACCACTGAGCCATGCCAGCTGAGCAGTGCCTCTCTTTTCTTATTCTCACCTTTCTGTCTGCAAATGCCCAGTATCCTCCACTGCTCAACACTGGTTTTCTTCCTCACCTCTCCTTACCTCTTCCCAAAACCCTAATTCTTTTCCTATTTTTAAAAAAATGTTTTAAATAACAGCTTTAAGTTACACTTCATATGCCATAGAATCCACCCTTTTATAAAATTGAGAGGTAATGACATACCATAAAATTCCAGTTTTGATTTTATTCACAGACTTGTGTAACCATCACCACTATCTGATTTCAGAGTATTTGCATCACCCCGAAAAGAACCTCCATGCCCACTTGCAGTCACTCCGCATCCCAGGATTCCAGTCCCTGGCAGCTACTCATTTACATTCTATTTCTGTTGTTTGGCCTATTGTGGACATCTCATATAAATGGGCTCATACAACATCATACAAAGAAGCCTTTTATGACTGCTTTCTTTCACTTAGCATTTTAAGGTTCATTCATGTTGTAAGCGTGTATTAGTATTTCACTCCTTTTATTGCTAAACTAGAGGCCTGGTGCTCAAAAATTTGTGCACTCGGGGGGGTCCTTCAGCCCGGCCTGTGCCCTCTCGCAGTCTGGGACCCCTTGGGAGATGTCCACCTGCTGGCGTGCCTGTCCAGCCTGGGTGAGGGGCAGAGGGCCGTTTCAGGCTGCCCACAGCCCCTTCAGGGTTCGGGTCCCTACTGGGGTGCCTGGTTGGAAACAGGTATCTGGGATTTATTTAACTTCTATGATTGAAACTTTGTTGCCTTGAAGCCTGCGTTGTCCCTGGCAACCCAAGGTCCCAGCCAGGCAGATATCTGGGGTTTGTTTCTCTTCTATAATTGAGACTTTGTAGCTTTGAGTAGAGCTCAGGGCCTGCAGCACCTTGGCTTCTTCCATTGCCTGGGGCAACTCCAGCTCTGTGGCTGCCACCATCTTAGTTGAGTTAATTTGCATATTTGCTCCTGATTGGTTGGTGGGCATGGCTTGTAGGCATGGTTTGTGGGTGTGACAAAGTGAGGGTCAATTTGCATATTACTCTTTTATTAGATTAGATAATATTCTGTTACATGTATAGACCAAATTATATCCATCTATTATTAGTTGATGGACATTTGTATTGTTCCCACTTTTTTGGCTACTGTACATATTCATAATGTTGCTATGAATATTCATATACAAGCTTTTGTGTAAATACGTGTTTTAACTTCTCTTGGGTATATACCTAACAGTAGGATGGCTGGCTCATATGGTAACTTTAACATTTTGAAGAACTGCCAGACTGCTTCTCCACAGTGGCTGCATGGCACCATTTTGCATTGTTGCAGCAATGTTTGAGGTTCCAATTTCTCCACATCCTCACCAGCATTTGTTACTGTCTTTTATCTTAGCTAACATAGTGGGGGTAAGGTGTTGTGATTTTTATTTCTCTAATGACTAATGATATTGAGCATCTTTTCATGTGCTTATTGACCATTTGTAGGTCTTTGGAGAAATGTCTATTCAAAGTCTTTGCTCAGTTTTTAATTTGGTTATACATCTTTTTTTTTTTATTCTTTATTGTTTAAAGTATTACATAAGTCTCCTTTTCCCCCATTGACCACTCCCCGGCCACCCCTACCCTCCAGCACATGCCCTCACCACCCCCCGTCTGTGTCCATTGGTTATGCTCATATACATGCATACAAGTCCTTTGGTTGATCTCTTACCTCCTCACTCCCCACCTTCCCTCATAGGTTGGACAGTCTGTTCGATGCTTCTATGACTCTGGTTTTATTTTTGTTCATCAGTTTATGTTGTTCATTATATTCCACAAATGAGTGAGATCATGTGATATTTATCTTTCTCTGACTGGCTTATTTTGCTTAGCATAATGCTCTCCATTTCCACCCATGCGTTGCAAATGGTAAGAGTTCCTTCTTTTTTACTGCAGTGTAGTATTCCATTGTGTAGATGTACCACAGTTTTCTAATCCATTCATCTGCTGATGGGCACTTAGGCTGTTTCCAAATCTTAGCTATGGTAAATTGTGCTGCTATGAACATAGGGATGCATATGTCCTTTCTTATTGTGTTTCTGGGATTACTGGGTCAAATGGGAGTTCCATTTTTAAATTTTTGAGGAAACGCCATACTGTTTTCCACAGTAGCTACACCAGTCTGCATTCCCACCAGCAGTGCATGAGGGTTCCTTTTTCTCCGCATCCTCACCAGCACTTGTCATTTGTTGATTTGTTGATACTAGCCATTCTGACAGGTGTGAGATGGTAACTTATTGTTGTTTGATTTGCATCTCTCAGATGAACAGTGACTTTGAGTAAGTTTTCATATGTCTCTTGGCTTTCTGAAGTCCTCTTTTGAAAAGTATCTATTTAGGTCCTTTGCCCATTTTTTGATTGGGTTGTGTATCTTTTTTGTTAGGTTGTATGAGTTCCCTATAAATGTTGGAGATTAAACCCTTATTGGAGATAACATTGGCAAATATGTTCTCTCATGCAGTGGGCTTTCTTGTTGTTTTGTTGATGGTTTCTTTGTTGATGGTTTTGTTGATGTTGCAGAAGCTTTTTATTTTGATGTAGTCCCATTTGTTTATTTTCCCCTTAGTTTCCATTGCCCTAGGCGCTGTATTAGTTAAGATATCGCTATGATATATATCTGATATTTTGCTGCCTATGGCTACTTCTAGGATTTTTATGGTTTCCCATCTTACGTGTAAGTCCTTTATCCATTTTGAGTTTATATTTGTGTATGGTATAAGTTGGTGGTCTAGTTTCATTTTTTTGCATGTATCTGACCGAATTTCCCAGCACCATTTATTGAAGAGACTGTCTCATCTTTTTAAAAAATGTATTTGTATTGCCCAGCTGGTGTGGCTCAGCGGTTGAGTGTCCACCCAGGAATCAAGAGGTTGTTGGTTCTATTCCCAGTCAGGGCACATGCCCAGGTTGTAGGCTCAATCCCCAATAGGGGGTGTGAAGGAGGCAGCTGATTGATAAGATGTTTCCATCTCTCTCTCCCTCTCCCTTCCTCTCTTTCTAAAAATCAATAAAACATATTTTAAAAAAATAAAATATATTTGTATTGATTTCAGAGAGAGAGGAAGGGAGAGGGAGAGAGAGATAGAGACATCAATAATGAGAGAGAATCATTGATTAGCTGCCTCCTGCACACCCCACACTGGGCATCAAGCCCACAACCCGGACATGTGCCCTGACCGGAATCAAACCGTGATCTCCTGGTTCATAGGTCGACACTCAACCACTGAGCTGTGCCAGCGGGGCCACCTTTTTTTTTTTTTTTTAATTCCTACTGGTCCTAGAGAGAGGGAAAAAGAGAGAGAAAGAGAAAAACCAATGTGTGAGAGAAATATTGATCAGTTGTGTCCTGTACACACTCCCACCAGGGATGAACCCACACCCTAGGTATTTGCTATGACCAGGAATCAAGCCAGCAACTTTTTGATGCATGCATGGACCTGCTCCAACCAAGTGGGCCACACCAGCCAGGGCAGATTATATATCTTACTTTACTTGTTTTCTCATTTATCATTTATGTTTTTGGTGTCATATCTGAGAAACCATCACCTAATCCAAGATAACAAAGATTTATTCCCATGTTTCTATAACTTTTACTATTATAGCGTAGTTTAACCTCTCTAGATTCTGCCTTCCTCCATGTATACTCATTATCCCAATCCACACAGATAAGTTTAGAAGTCCAAAAAGGAGTCTTCCTCTTAGAAAGAAAGAAGAAAGATGATAAATACTTGCTTTTAAATTTTAATATAATTTCACCTAACATACATAGTTATATCATAATACTGTGTCCCTCACACATATATTTATTAGCCATTTGAATTTTTTATCTCATGTATTAACTGTTCATGTTTTTTAGCATGAACTTGCCTAGCTCTTTATTGTACTTTACAGGAAGAGCTGTGATCCTATGATCTAAATGAGTTAAATCTTTAAGAATTGGTTGTATTAAGAGTTTAACTAAATGAGTCTAAATGATGGGAGATTTAGACTCATCATGGATGAAAGGCAAATGACAGGAATAAAAAAAGAAAATGAATGAATGAATGAATGAATGAATGAATGAATGAATGAATGAGGAGACATTGGATATGAGAAGTCAGAGCAAATAAAGACTGTTATCTGAACTTGGTAGCACAGGAGACTAGAACTCACCTAGTCTGGCCAGGAGACCAGAGAAGCTCAAAAGGGGCTCTGTGTACTTGGAAACCTTGAACAAGAGAGAACCTTAGCCTATCAGAGGTAAAACTGGGGAGAGAAGATTTTCTAAAGGACCCCCATAATGAAAGTTCTAGGCTAAAACTGAGCAGAATTTGGATACTTCAGAAGCTCTATATTCTGCGCTAGACAAATATGAAGAATGTATTATGCCTCTTATGTTTGCCAGGCCTGTGTGATGTTGTGCTAGAGTGGTAGAAAGGAGATAAAAATAGACCCCACCTCCATTGAGAAGGAAGAAGTTGGCACCAGCCATACTTGCAGTCACTCTAATGCCCACCTTAGCCTCAGCATTCAAGAAGTGTCAGTACAGTAGTAGGGAGAGTGAGGATCTTAGCCCACAGCCATCAGAGAGGGGCAAGTATTCTGGGTTTAGAGGAGGAGAAAAGGAGTCTAAGACGACATAGGGGTGAAATGACAGAGTATACCTAAAAATACTTTGCTCGCAAAATTATAATGTATTGCTATTAGGACATGATTTAGAATTTGTGATTTTCTCCTCATCTGTAAACTTCTGTGCTGTAGCTGTGTCTAAGGCATCTCTGTACCCCCTTAGTGCTGAGCACCATATCAGACATCCTAGTGGTGTTTTCTTAGTTACTTCACTATTCATACTTTTTATTTCTACTGAGGATTAGTCATTGTTTACAGCTAAGTAAGAACAGGGTCCTTGATAAGAAGAAAATGCTGTCCCTGAGATCCCCAGATCTTCGTTTGTGGCATTAAAAGGGGCCTGGCTCACAGTGGACACCTGGCAAAGTAAAATGAAGGGGGAACTCAAGGGCTGGACCTGTATGATGCAGAAAGTGTGTTGGGATACCCCTTGTCCTGTTGGGCTGTGTTATCAAGCTCCATCTTGACTCTGAGTCTTTTCTCCCCTTGGGCTTTTCTTCATCTGAAAATCATATGAGGAAGGGCATGTCTCAGCCTTCCAGGGAAGTGACATTAGCTTCCCTTTCTTTCCCTCTCTCTCCAGGTGCCAAGCTCTCCTGATGAAATGCGTTCTGCCCCATCGGGCTCCGGGGGCAGTGTCTGGTGCTGTTGATGCCCTTGTTCGAACTTTCCAGAATGGATAGTCCCCCAAAGCTTACCGGAGAGACCCTCATCGTCCACCACATCCCCCTGGTACACTGTCAAGTCCCAGACAGGCAGTGCTGTGGGGGGGCAAGTGGAGGTAGTGGGAGCACAAGACCCAATCCCTTCTGCCCACCTGAGCTGGGCATAACCCAACCTGAACAAGACCTGGGACAAGCTGACTCCCTGCTATACAACAGTCTGCACTCTGCTCCAGGGGGATCTGCACGGTCTGCAGACAGCAGCACCAAGAGTAGGGGTCGGGATGGAAGAGGCCCTGGGGCCCCTAAACGACATAATCCCTTCTTGCTGCAGGGGGGTGTGGCTGAGCCAGGACTTGGTGACTTATATGATGACAGCATTGGTGATAATGCCACCCAGCAGTCCTTCCACCTGCATGGAGCTGGCCAGCCCACCTTCCATCTGTCCTCTTTCCAGCTGCCACCACCTGGCCCCAGAGCCAGCAGGCCGTGGGGGGCAACACAGAGTCGGGCTGGAGTGGTGGAGGGGCAGGAACAGGAGCCGGTGACAACCTTGGATCCCCAGCAGTGCAGCAGTAACCACTGCTGCCGGCCAGAGCTGGAAACAGAGACCATGGAGCTGGATGAATGTGGGGGACCTGGTGGGAGTGGCAGTGGAGGTGGAGCCAGTGACACCTCTGGCTTCTCCTTTGACCAGGAATGGAAGCTCAGTTCAGATGAATCCCCAAGGAACCCTGAATGCTCAGGCTCAGGACCCCAGCACTGCCACTGCAGTAGCACATCCAGTCAGTCTGAGGCGGCTGACCAGTCCATGGGCTATGTGAGTGACTCCTCCTGCAACAGCTCAGATGGTGTACTGGTCACCTTCAGCACCCTCTACAACAAGACGCATGGCAACTCCCATGCCAATCTCAACTCTGCCCCACAATCTTGCAGCGACTCTTCCTTCTGCAGCCAATCAGACCCTGGCGCCTTCTACCTGGACCTGCAACCCTCCCCAGCTGAGTCTAAGATGTCTTATGAGTCCCATCACCCTGATAGTGGAGGAAGGGAAGGGAGCTATGGCTGTCCTCATGCCTCATCTCCTGAGCTCGATGCCAACTGCAACTCCTACCACCCACACTGTGAGCCCTGCCCAGCTGTGGCTGACCTCACAGCCTGCTTCCAGAGCCAGGCCCGTCTTGTTGTGGCCACACAGAATTACTATAAACTTGTCACCTGCGATCTGTCCTCCCAATCATCCCCAAGCCCCGCTGGCTCTTCCATCACCAGTTGCTCGGAGGAACACACCAAGATAAGTCCTGTACCCAGCTCTGCCCCAGACCCTGGCCCTAACCAGCCCTCTGAGTATTATCTATTCCAGAAGCCAGAAGCCCAACCAGAGGAACAAGTGAGGCCCATGGAAGCTGAAGCTCCTACGGGCCCCGCTGTGATTGAGGGGCAAGTATACACTAATACTTCACCCCCCAACCTTGGCACTGGACGTCAGCGCTCGCGAAGCTATGATCGCAGCCTGGAGCGTAGCCCTCCTGTCCGCCTGGGCTCACTGGAACGCATGTTGAGTTGCCCAGTGCGCCTGAGTGAGGGCCCTACAGCTCTGGCTGGGCCAGGCTCCCCACCTAAGCGGGTCACGTCCTTTGCTGAGCTCGCCAAAGGCCGGAAGAAAGCTGCAGGCTCTGGCTCCCCCCCACTTCGAGTGAGCGTTGGAGACTCCTCCCAGGATTTCTCACCCATTCAGGAAGCCCAGCAAGATAGGGTGGGCTCGCTGGATGAGGGTACTCACTGTAGCCATAGTCTACCACCCATGCCCATGGGGCCAGGCATGGACTTAGTTGGCTCAGAGCCCTGGTCCACCCAGGTCTGCCAGGGCCCCCAGTCCAGTGAGATGTCACCTGCTGTCCTCAGAGCCTCTGGGCAAGGCTCCCTGATGCAGCTGATGGATCCAGGCTCTGCTCTCCCAGGGAGCCCAGCCAACAGCCATACCCAGAGGGATGCAAGAGCTAGAGCTGACGGTAAGGAACCTAAAGGCTGGAGATTACCCGGATAAATGCAAGGCCTCCTCAGTGATAGGGCCCTGTCAACCACTCCATCCACATCACTAGCGGTTCCTCAGCCTAGACCAGGCATCTCGCCAGTCCAGGGGAGAAGTTGTAGAGGGGAGAAGGAGGTTAGAGGATAAAAAACTCACTGAAGAGATAAAATCAGCAGAACTTAGAGGATGATTGGGAAAGAAAGCACTCAGAAGATTGTGATTCTCAGCCTGGATAACGGGAAAGATGATACGTGATTAGGGACTGCAAATAGAATTAGATTTACTGGAACGGGGATGAGGCATGAGTTCAGTTTGGGACAGATAGGAATTTGCAGTGCTTGAGGGTTATGTCTAAAAGCCGAGGATCTGTATAGCAGGCAAACCGCACCGGGGGTCAGTGAAGTCATCCTTTGATCGGTCATTGTAGCCACTCTTCAAAGAGTCTGAGAGCCGACACTTGGCCTTTAGGTCTCCTAGTCCGGCTATTTCCTATTTATCTTATAATATTTAAGTAGTGACTTTATAAAGACTCTATGTTAAGTGGGTGCTAGTGATAGAGAGATGAGAGGGACAATTTCTGTCCTCAAGGAATTCCAACCAAGGATGGAAACAGGGAAATAAAATGCAGAGATGGCGGCGTACAGGACATCTAAATCAGCATGGAATGCCAGAGAAGGACTGCTAACACAGTTTACATTCAAGCACAGTCTAGAAAGACAATAGGAATTAGCTTTGTGCAGACTTTAAGAAGAACATTCTAGGTCAGGGGTCCTCAACTACGGCCCGCCCGCGGGCCACATGCGGCCCGCCAAGGACATTTATCCAGCCCGCCGGGTGTTTTTGCCACCGCTGCCTGTCCTGCTTAGCAGCCGACTCGAGTCCCGGGCCCGCAGTGCGCATGTGTGAATGCGGGCTGCACTCTCCGACTCCCCTCCTTCTCTCCGTCCCTCCCCTCCTCCTCTCAGTCTCGGCTACGACTAGCAGTGACAAATGTGGAACCAGACACTGACCATGTCATTAGCCAAAAGCAGGCCCATAGTTCCCATTGAAATACTGGTAACTTTGTTGATTTAACTTTACTTGTTCTTCATTTTAAATATTGTATTTGTTCCCGTTTTGTTTTTTTTACTTCAAAATAAGATATGTGCAGTGTGCATAGGAATTTGTTCATAGTTCTTTTTTTTTAAACTATAGTCCGGCCCTCCAACGGGCAGTGAACTGGCCCCTTGTTTAACAAGTTTGAGGACCCCTGTTCTAGGTCATAGAATAGTCTGTACAAAACCACAGACACAGAATAACTGGGTGCTTCCTAGAAACTACAAATAACGGGCTAGCCCTAGAGAGTGTGATGGCACCACTGAAGGAAAGTGGCTTGTTTGTTGTTTATAACAGTTTAGCCTGTTTTGATTTGTATATTAGAAAGTTCACTGGTTGATTGGGTGAAAGGTAGATTGGAACCGACCCCTGGAGGTCAGGAGATCACCACGATGGGAGCGTCATTGGAGTAAAAGTGGTAGTTGAAGCTATGAGTGGATGAGAGCATCCAGGAAGCATGTGTGAAGCTATAAAGGGAACAGGGACAGAGCCCTGGGGATACCATGATTTAAGGGTGAGCAGAGCAAGCCTCAGGGGAAACTAAGAAGAATTAGGCAGGAAAATGCAAGGAAAACCAGGAGAGAGCAAAGTCACAGAACCAAAGGAGGGGGCAGTTTCAAAAAGAGTTAGGTTCAACCAACTGAGTTTTGAAGAGAAATCACTAAGAGTAATTAAGGCTGATAATCCTAAAAGCAATATTCGCGGGCAGTGAGGGTAGGAGCCAGATCTCAGCGGGTGGGAAGGAAAGAAAAAAGGCAGGTAAAGGGGAATTTTCTGTGCTGCAGCCTTAGCTTGGATGTCGTGGCTTATCAAAGGAAAGGGGTTAAAAAACCGTAAATAGTATTACCTCTGCCATTGTGGAGACACAGTCCAGCAGAAGATTTCATACCTAAACATACACAAAGGAGCTGCCCTTGGGAGAGGGAATAGAAAGGGAGGGAAGATGCAGGTCAGAAATAGAGGGATTAGCCAGTCCTTTGGGACCCATTCCCTTCTTAGACAGCAGTGTCTGGTGAGTGTGTGTAGGCACAGGGGATCCTGTGGCTGGCATTCTGAGGGCAAGAATAATCCTGGTCAGAGATGGGAAGTTTTTATATCAAGATGGTGTGCTGTTCCAAAAGTCTCCAGTGACCTACCACAGGGCTCTTCTCTTAATTCTGTAAAAAAAAAAAAAACAACACAATTTCTAATCAAAAAGTGAATGCCAATCCAATTAATTCATAAATGACAAAAGAAGCTGAGGTCTCTTTGAGATCCTGAGCGGCAAAATCAAGATACAGAAGGATCTTACCAAATCTGGAAAGAACTCATAAAGCGGGGACCAGCGTGAAGTTTGATGTGTGAGCTATACTTGTGTTACTTGGGATACTTGATTGCAAACTCAGAAGGAATCAGCAGTTTTTGAAGGGTTTTCAGAAGTTACAACGACTGGATTCACTCATATGCAGAGGGGAGTCGATAGTCCCCCACGCCTCTGAACCAGTTAGTGCTCACTCCTCCGTTTTAAGAAGAAATTGAGACTGTGGGGCTGTGTGACCTACAGAAGAGCAGACTTGGGTGAATGTGGTCTGTCTCTGTCTCCAATTTTCTTCAGGGTTATCGCATAGAAAAGTGAGAAAACTTATTCCCTGAGGGTAGAACTGAGACCCACTCCTCACAATAACTCCCCTCCCTTCCCTCATTGTATTCCTCTGCCTCAAACTTAGCAGGGAGGATGCTTAAAAGAGGAGGATTAAGTAGTCTAATTAAAACATTCTTTCTAGAGGAGGAATGTAACATAGCTAGGGCTGAGAGGACCTAATCTGATGGCCAGGGTCAGCTCAGCCTTGAAATCTGCTCTGGACATACATGGAAAGGAAGAAGACATTCCCAGCAGGAAAGGCAGCTTGCTTAATGATGGGCCTGTAGATGAGGGTGGCAGGGGTGGGAGTTTGAGCAGAAGAAGCCTCATCTGTGGCCAGTGTGGGCACCTACCTGGCCGAGAAGGTCCCACTTTATTCTGTGGGCAGTTGTGGCCACAGGGGATAAAATGAAATTGATGTGTTAGGAAGCAAGCTGATAAAAAGATTCGGGATGCAGTGAGGCTAGCCTTAACCAAAGGCTAAGTGGGGATTCACTCATTTTAATAAATCTTTATTCATTACCTACAATGTACCAGGCTGTGTTCTAGGCACTGGGGTACAGCAATGAACAGCTTTTAAAAACCTGCTTCTCTGGAGCCCTAACAAGAAGTAATAGACCATAAACAAATAAGGTCATTTCTGGTGGTGGGAAAAAAAAATGCTGCAAAGAAAATGCAACAGGGTCATGAGAGTGACTGTCCAGAGGGGCTGCGGTGGTTGAGGAGGTTTTGCTGAGGAGGTGGTGGTTGAGCTGATGCATGAATGATGAGAAAATTTCAGGCAGGAAGAGGAACAGGTGCAAAAGGCTCAGAGATGTTAATAAACTTGGCATGTTAAGGACCGAAGGAAGTAGTGAGCAGGGGAGAATGCCAAAGGTTGACAGGAGAGGATCGTTTGAAACTGTCCCCTGGGAGCGATTCTGAAACCCCTCCCTAATGGGGTTGTGGTCACCATCCCCTTAAGACTCACCGAAGCAAATTAATGGGTAAAGATGAGGGATAGGAAAGCCCAGCCTGATTCCATTTCATGTGCAGTGCAATGTGGTAAAGAGAACATGAGCCCCAAAGTCAGACTCTGGCTTAGGCAGAATTCTAGCCCCGCCACTTCCCGGTTGTGTGACCTTGGGCAAATGATTTAATCTCTGAGTTTCCAATATCCTGACCTGTCAAGTAAGGATGTAATTTCTGCCTCACAGAGTTGTTGAGCCACAGAGCTATGCTAATGAGCCACACCCAGGGGTTCAGGCCGTGTGGCCGCTTATAGCACCCCCTTGTGTTTGTTCATATGTTTACAGCATGCACAGCATTTCACTAGAAGCACAGCCCATGCACAGGGACAAAGTGACTGGAGTTTTGGGTTTAGTCCTGAGCCCCGTGTTTTGAGGGACATTGACCTGAAGATTGGCTGGAAGAACAGGAGAGGGGAATACGTGACTGTGCAGAGGGAGCAGATATGGACTCTGAGGCTCCAACACCTGGATCATGAAAGAGTAGGAGTGAGGCGAGGAGGGGTGACAGGAGGCTGATTCTGGCTGCAAGTAAAGAAATATTTTATTACGGTTAGATTTGCTCAAAAATGAGATGTGCCTACCTGGATGGAGATAGGGGATGCTGAGTGAAAGTTTGAGGTAAATAACATCTTGACCCTGGAAATCTTTGACTCTGACTCCAAGTCTTCGAGCCTTAGAAACAAAGAACACAGTAGTTCTGCCACTGACAGAGATGCGAGTCATCAGGAGAACGGTGATGGGTGAAGTGTTCTAAAATTGCCAATTTTAAATGAAAAGCAAAACCCTAAAGCAGAACGATCGGAGGGATCATAGGAAGGTGGGTTCGGGAGTATGAATGTCCGAACTTGAATAATACAGGGGAGAGGTGTAAAGTGAGATATAAAGGTATACCATCTTTCACGTCAAGAAAATGAAGAGTTAGTGAACAGCCAAGAATACAAGACAGTTCTGTGTCATATCCAATAGGGAAAGCTTTACAAAAGAAGCGGGGAGCCGTGTCATAGTCCACAATCTTAGATTATCCAACCCCATTCAATTCCTACAACCCAGGTCTTGCCCACCTCTTTCCCCTTCCCCAGGGAGCATCCTCTCCTGCTTCTGTGCTTCCTGTCATGTGGTTTCAGTGTCCATCTGATTCCTTCTCCATCCATGTTGCCACAGGGGGTGGTGCTGAGAGCCGACCGGTCCTCCGCTACAGCAAGGAGCAGAGGCCAACCACGCTGCCCATCCAGCCCTTCGTGTTCCAGCACCACTTCCCCAAGCAGCTGGCCAAGGCCCGGGCCCTCCACAGCCTTTCCCAGCTCTACAGCCTGTCGGGCTGCAACCGTGCACAGCAACCTGCCCCCCCGGCTGCCCCCACGGTGCAAGTCCCTGCCTCAGATCCTTCCGGGGAATCAGAGGCATCCACCAACAGAGGTGCCAGGAAAGCTGGGCCCGAGCCAGAAACCTCACGACCGTCACCCCTGGGCAGCTACTCCCCTATCCGGAGCGCTGGCCCCTTTGGGCTCAGCACCGACTCTTCTGCCTCTGCTTCGTGCTCCCCTCCCCCAGAGCAGGCCAGAGCCACAGAAAGCTCACCCCCATGGAGCCTCTCCTGTCCTGCTGTCCAGCCTGCCCCCTCCCAGCAGCCCCAGAAGGAGGATCAGAAGACACTGACCTTGGCTGAGTACCGACTCCATGGACCAGGAAGCTTGCCTCCTCTGGGCTCCTGGAGATCTAGCCTCAGTCGAGCGGAGAGCCTGGCACGGGGAGGTGGTGAAGGCTGCATGGCCTCCAAGCCCAATAACGGTATGAGCTTCACAGCCTTCCCCCAAACACGCTGACACCACCACCCTCTTTGAATCGTTTCTTATACTTCAGCCTGGGGTCAGAGGTTAAAATACTTGCATTTCCTTCCTCAGCGTCTGTGGATAACATGTACTCACGCCTAACCCTCGCGTTGTACACGGGCCACAGTGTGGGTATGAGATGCTGTCTCCTGCTGATTCTTTCCTGTCTCTTCTGCTGATCTGCTCTGCTTTCAGCCAACCACCTATCCCCTCAAGCGCTCAAGTGGCGGGAATACAGGAGGAAGAACCCTCTAGGGCCACCTGGTTTGTCAGGGAGCCTAGACCGGAGGCCACAGGAAGCCCGGCTCACCCGAAGGAACCCCATCTTTGAATTCCCTGGCTCCCTCGGTGCTGCTGGCCAACTGCACTGCCGGCTGAATGGTGTGTGGGCAGGTCCCCAGGACACCAGGGCAGGCTCTATCGTAGCTGGGAAGGGCTGGAGAAGGGGTCAGTCTCGGGGGGCATAAGGCGCAGAACTGAGCTGCAACTCTTGGAAAGAGAGTTCTTGGGTCTGACTTTCCTCTTTTTCTAGGTCAAATGGTGAAGCCGTTATCACTGACCTGCCCTGACTTCCAGGATCCCTTTTCCTTGACTGAGAAGCCTCCTGCTGAGTTTTGCCTGTCCCCAGACGGCAACTCAGAAGCCATTTCCATTGACCTGCTTCAGAAAAGAGGTGGATATCACCCCAGCTCAGGCCAGGAATTCTCTTGTCACTATCTACCTGTGCCTATTGCCCTGCTGTCTGGCCCTCCAGAGTATTTCCCTGCCTTAGAATTCCAGGTGCCGGGAAGGAATTAGCACAGGCAGTGGGGCGAGAATTCATGTACCAGGTGCCATGAGTGTGTACATATGAGAAAGGGTCATTGATCTGATGCTTTGGAGTCAGGCTCCAGTCTCTTCTCTCCAGGAGCTTCGTGAGGGAGACTGCATGTCATAAGTAAATGTCCGTGTGCTCTAATGGGGGGAATTCAGTTACCACAGGGCCTAGAGGCCGGGGTGAACAACGATGGTAACATCTAGTAAGACACGGACTGACAGGGAATCAAGCTATTTAGCAAATAGGAGACTATACGAGAGAGCAGTTACAGTGCAATGATGGAGAGGAAAAATTGAGGGGCTCAAGGGGAAGGAGCTTATTACTTAAAGGGGAGAAAGACGAAGCTAACGTCCCTTTCAGAGGCAAAGGGGGAGATTCAGAGCTTAGGGAGAGGGAAGAGCCTTGGGCAAGAAGGGGAGCAGCCACCTCCCTCCAAAAGATGGAGAGTGAGAGGGGCAGCAGCGGGGAGAAGAGCAATGATACAGTTCTGTCTCTTGGATGGAGAGGAAAGTTGAAGGAACGCATGACCGGTGGCCTCTGCTCTCTGTGTGAAGTAGAACCAAGGGCTGGAGAAGAGGGGTGAAGATTTGGCATGGCAATTTGAGAGCATAGCTGAGGGTGCCACACAGTGCACTTCAGAGAAGGGCCCTTATCGGTCACGGTGTGCGTGGCCCTGCGCTTCATCCAGCCGTCAGTAGCCTGGTGTCTCTGAGTGGAGAAGACAGATAGATGGATCCAGGGTTGGCGTAAGATGGCAAGGGCGTTAGGGCTTTGAGGGTCTCAATAATGTAGTCATCGAAGTGGGTCCCAGCCGGGGCGTGAAAACAGGAGGGGCTTGAGAACTGGGAAAAACAAGGAGTGTGGCCTGGGCGTGGTACCTTGATAAGACCCATGTCGCAGGGACAGGGCGAGGGTGCACGGAAGCCTTTCCTCCTCCCACAGCGGGTTCCGTCCCCGCCCGAGTTGCTCAGGGACTTTTCAGGGAGCCGTCACATCAAATCCTCGCTTGCAGGGCTGGTGAAAGCTGTTAACACTGCAGTGGACCTCATCGTGGCCCATTTCGGCACAAGCCGGGACCCTGGGGTGAAGGTAGGCAAGGAACTGCGGCGAGCTGAGCTCTGCCTGCTGACCCTCACCTTCCCTGTGCCTGGGCTGCCGCCTGGAACCCAGAGTTGATACTTGGGAACGGGGATCACAAAGAAGCACCAGAAGGGCTAAGAAGGTCCGGGAGGACCAGGGTTGAACTTGCAACGATCCCCCGTACCTCCCTACCTGCCTCCACAGGCAAAGCTGGGCAACAGTTCCGTCAGCCCCAATGTAGGCCACCTGGTCCTGAAGTACTTGTGCCCTGCGGTCCGGGCTGTGCTGGAGGATGGGCTCAAGGCCTTTGTGCTGGACGTCATCGTCGGGCAACGTAAGAACATGCCGTGGAGTGTGGTGGAGGCTTCGACACAGCTAGGTAAGTGCTGTGTGCAAGATGGGGGGCCCCCTGGGGAACTTAGGGTTCCAGAGATTGGGCATGTGACCTGCAACTCTGGCTTCCTCCCAGGCCCATCCACCAAGGTCCTGCACGGCCTCTACAACAAGGTCAGCCAATTCCCCGAGCTCACCAGCCACACCATGCGCTTCGACGCCTTCGTCCTGGGCCTGCTCAAGTGAGTGTGGTGGCGCAGCGAGATCTGCAGCCACCAGCCCTCCCCCCCTGGTCGCGCTGCCTCTGAGGAAGCAACTCCCTGCCTGAGACAGAGAGGGGGATCTGTGGGACCCGCTGCCAGAGCGCAGGCTCACTTCTCTCCCCCTAGCTACAGCCTCTCAGTAGATCAGAGGTTTCCCGCCACACCCACGGTCCTCTGGCACTGACACCAGCATGGTCTTCTGCGTTTACAAATCCATAATCTGGCTTTCTTGGAAATTAACCTGGTTCTGTTTTCCCTGGATGTTGTCAACCCTGATCCTCTCAGTTCCAGCACTGCTTGCGGATCCTGCGTGCCCCTAAGTCCACCCTGGGGTCCATGTCATAGTGTAGTTCTTTCCCAAGCACGGGCCCAGGTCATCCCCTTCGGCTCTATGCTCTCACTCGGGAGCTCCCCTGACCTACCTCCTGGGTCTTGTGCAAAGTGGCTGCATTCTAGGAGGAAGTGACTGGCGCGTGAACCACATGTTCATCCCCCCGCCCCCTACATCTTCACTGACTTTTCAGAACTACATGACATAAAATGAACCAGGGAGCCTCCCTGCCAGAGGAGGGAGACGTGCACCTGTAATCTGCCCTGTGTCTGACCCCGCGTCTGTCTCCTTTGCACCTTGTGATCTGGCTGTGCCCACATAAGACTCAACTCTCTTCACCTGTCTCCCTACAGCATCCGGTCCCTGGAGTTCTGGTTTAATCACCTCTATAACCACGAAGGTAATGCCCAGAACCCTGCCCTGTCTTGCAAACTCACCATAGGCCGGGCCTCACAGGCTCCAGAGGGAGGCACAGCTGTCTTTTCAGATGCTAGAGGTGGAGAAGGGAACCATGCAAAGCTTGGGCTTCTACCAGAGTCCTTCCCCAGCTTCTGCTATGGTAGAGCCTGGCAGTCGGCGGGACACTCGGGCCGTCTGACCTCGCGGCTGCCACTTAAGGCTGTGGAGCTAATGCACTGCACCACTTCAGGAATCGTGTGCACTGTAGTTCCTCTAAATAGCACGTTACAGCCCGTGCAGCACAATGCAGTGGCTCCGCCCAGGTTGCCTTTCAAAGGCCACCCTAGGCCAGGCTCTGTTTTCCTGTGTGGCTCAGTCCCTCTCTCTTTCTCCCTAGATATCATCCAGACCCACTACCAGCCATGGGGCTTCCTGAGTGCAGCGCATACCGTGTGCCCTGGCCTCTTTGAGGAACTGCTGCTGCTGCTCCAGCCCCTGGCCCTGCTGCCCTTCAGCCTGGACTTGCTGTTCCAGCACCGGCTGCTGCAAAGTGGGCAGCAGCAGCGGCAGCACAAGGAACTGCTGCGCGTGTCCCAGGACCTGCTGCTGTCGGCCCACTCAACGCTGCAGTTGGCCCGGGCGCGGAGCCAGGAGGGCCCTGGAGACATGGACAGCGCAGCCCATGGGAAACGGGTGAAAGGTGTGGGTGCCCCGGAAGGGGGAGAAGACGAGGAAGAGGAGGAGACGGAAGAGGTGACGGAGGCAGCTGGGAGCTCGGAGCGTGGCAGGGCCCGAAGCGGGCAGGCTGGTTGGTGGTACCAGCTCATGCAGAGCTCCCAGGTCTACATTGACGGCTCCACTGAAGGTTCTAGGTTCCCCCGTGGTGGCAACAACAGCTTCGGTGGCGGCAGCAGTGAGAAAAAGAAAGGGGCAGGAGGTGGGGGGCCACCCCCCCGAGAGGGAGTAGTAGAGGGAGCTGAGGCCTGCCCTGCCCCTGAGGAGACCCTCAGCCGGGATAGGGGCTGGCCCTTCTGGATGGGGAGCCCCCCTGATTCTGTACTGGCTGAGCTGAGACACAGTCGGGAGAGAGAGGGGTCTACTGCCCCCCCAGCAGAAAGTGAGGAAGGAGCCTCTGGACCGTCACCTGGGGGCATCAAGTGGGGACACCTCTTTGGATCCCGAAAGGCTCAGCGAGAGATCCGGCCCACAAACAGGTGAGAGGCAGCCCATGGTGTAGACAGAGGGATTGGGGAGCCTGGTCTAAGCCAGGGCTCCGTCAAAGCCCTGACTGCGAACCCCTAGGCTACCCTCGGACTGGCTGAGTCTGGACAAGTCCATGTTCCAACTAGTGGCGCAGACGGTGGGTGCCCGGCGGGAACCAGAGCCCAAGGAGAGCCTGCAGGAGCCACACGCTCCAGCCCTGCCCTCCAAGCCTCCATGGTGAGCCCTGGGGGACTGAAGGACTAGGGACTGGGTTTGGTTTTGGGTGGGGTTTCTCTGACCTCCATTTGTTGTTTCTCCAGCGAGGTAAAAGCTCTATGCCACCATCTGGCCACAGGCCCTGGACAGCTGAGCTTCCACAAGGGAGATATCCTTCGAGTGCTGGGGCCAGCAGGAGGAGACTGGCTGCGCTGCAGCCGTGGCCCCGACACTGGCCTGGTGCCTCTGGCCTACGTGACCTTGACCCCAACTTCAAGTCCAACTCCTGGAAACAGCCAAAACTGAGGTCCTCTGCATGCTGGTGGCCTCAGGGACCCTCATAACCATCAGACTCAGAGCCCGAGAGTCCCTCCCAAGCCCTCTGGCTTGGCTGTAGAGAGCGGCCTGGGAGCTGGGGCCACGTATTCCTGTGCTCAGTATTAATTACCCCCCAACTGTCCCATGACCATGTCCAGACCACCCAGGAAAGGAGGGAAGGGGCGCAGCACTGGGCTGCCAGGGTTTCCCCGGCCCATCTGGGCCGGCCTTTCCATGGGTACAGACAAGCATGTCCCTGTGGATGGAGGTGAGCAGAAGGCCCATCCGCAGGGCTCCCCAGGCCAGGTAGTGAGGATGATGGGTGACAGTGAAGGGGCCAGATCCCTAAGCTCCCAGATGTAAATAGGCTGTGGCCAATGCCTGGTGGTCAGAAGAGGGAGGAGCAGCCCAGGCTTCTTGTTTATGTATTTATTTATTTATTTATTACACCTATTAATAAAAAAGGTGCTTGGCCTCCAAACCATTCTCTTGGTGCCTCCCCCTACCCTCCAGCCCATCTCTCTCTCTTCCGAAAGCATGGCTGGGATACATGAAAAGGGAAGAAAGAAGCTGAAGTCCAGGTACCTACGCCACAAGCTGCTTCTGGACGGTGCTGAGGCCCAGAGCATCATGGGTGAGATGCCCATATGTGCGGCCAAACTGGAACTTATATCCTGTGTGGTCAAGAGAGTCTGTCACGTGTAGTCAGTGGCATGGAAAAGCCATTGATTTCTCAGCCACCCGCCCAGCTGCCCTCCAAAATCTGGTCCTCGTTTCCCACTGTGAGCTCCCTCAGTTTTCTTTTCTGCCCAATGATGAAGCTGAACCACATGCCCTGAGGTCCCCTCATCTCTATTATTTCCAACTACCAAAACCACCTCCACCCATCTCACACACACACACACACACACACACACTCACACTCACTCACACAGCCTCACCTGGCACATAGCCCCCATAGTTAGGTAAAAGACCCAGGTTCTGAGGGTAGGTCCTTGAAAGTGGGGGGAGGTGTTTGAGACCCTTCTGGGGTTTGCCCTGTGAGCACATCTGTCCAAATTCCTGCAGTGCCTGGTTGGTGAGCACAGGAAAGCTGGAGCCGAAGAGGAAGCGGGCCCGGGGCACATAGCCAGTGAAGCCTGCGGGGTGGGGATTCTGGGTCAGGACCTCCAGGGCGCCTCCCCACACCTTCAGTCATTACCCACCTCCCCTCACCTGACATGAAGAACTTGTGAGGATCGCCGTCATCCATCGAATAGGGGGAAGCCTTGTGAGGGAAGTGGACAGAAGAGAGACGGTGCTATCGTTAACCCCTGTGCTCTGACACAAGCTCCCAGGGAGTGGAGCTGGCAGGCAAGCCCAGGTGCCCAGCCTGCACAGGTGCGGCTCCCGCTCCCCTCCCCCCACTGCCTCCTCAGCCTCACTTGTCCTGCCTCCTGCCCCAGCTCTGCCCCCTGCGCCTCCAGCTCTGGCTCCGGCTTTGGCTCTGATTCGTGGTCTTCCTCCACATCTTCTCCCTTGTCCTGCTTTGACAGCTCCTGACTCCCTTGTTCCCCGTGCCACGGAGTAAAGTCATTCAGAGCCTCAGCCCAGACCTTGCTGCAGTTCTTGGCAAAGATGAACTGTGCCTGGGGGATAAAACCTGGGTGGGCAGGGGGCAAAGAAGATCTCTGTGAGTGTTTGGGACACACACTCAGGGATGGGGCACCTGTTTATATTTGTGTACATACCTGTGTACCCGGGGACCATGCTGGAACTGAGCCTTTTGTGCCCACGCCTGACAGGCAGGCTTCCACAAGGAACCTCGGGAGATCTTGGAGGCCGAATGGGAGGCAGAAGTGTGCGATGGGCAGGGGGCCAGGCTATGCCAGGAGCTCCCCGAAGCAGCTGACCGGTCATCTGCCCATAGGTCTGGCCCATGCTGAACCGAAGCAGTGGGCAGTGTCCAGTGTACCTGTAGCACAGGGCTCACCCACTCATCTCTAGATTCCCCGGCTGCCCACGCTCCCCAGAGACAGAAGCGGAGAGCTCTGAAGCCCTGCTCTTTTCTGGCCTCGGCTGGTTGTATATTTGGAGCAGGCATTTCCCTCTGCTGCTATCCTGTTACCATGGAAAAGACAACACAGAGCTTTGTGGCGGGCTCAGCTGCTATTCCTTGCTTTTCATTGTCTATCCAGCACCATAGATCTCCCAGCCCTGGGCCTCCTGTACAGGTGTGTCCACTTGGTCCGCAAGGTCTAGGTGGCACAGCTCCTGTATCCCTAACCCCCCATTCCCAGAAGCACGCCGGGCGGCAGTCTGGGTAGAAGTCTTACCCCGGGATATAATGAGGATTCTGAGGGTTCAGCCCCGGGAGGAAGGTGCTGGCCATAGCCATGGGAACACAGGCAGTCTCTCTTGTTTCCCTTTGAGCAGAGGCTCCGGGCTGTTTACCCTGTGTCCAGGGCTGTGGGGCGGAGCCAGAGGCAGGGGCGGGGAGGGGAGAGGAGAGAGGGGAGAGGGCGTAGTGTGATGATTGCCAGGGCCAAAGCCAGCAGAACCTGAGAGCAGAGGCTCACAGGTCTCCAGAACAAGTGCAGCCCTGCCCCCTGGGGGCAGGGAAGAGTGGCCCCGCCACTCCAGGACCCACGGAAGGCCTGAGGTGGGAGAGCGAGACGGTTAGGTCTCTTCAGCTTTATCTCAAAAGAGGACCCTTCCTTCTTAAACCCTCATCTGAGCTTTGTGAGTCTTGACTAAAGGTGATGGAGTTCACTGGAAAAGAGGGTGTCTGAGGGGAGCCCCAAGGGGAGGTGACAGGGAAAAAGGAAACCAGATACCTCTAGGCAGGGTGACTTTGTTAATTTTCACTAGTATAACGTGATATTTTTTTTTTAATATATTTTATTGATTTCTTACAGAGAGGAAGGGAAAGGGAGAGAGAGCTAGAAACATCATCAGCTGCCTCCTGCACAGCTTCTACTGGGGATGCGCCGGCAACCAAGGTACATGCCCTTGACCGGAATCGAACCTGGGACCCTCCAGTCCACAGGCCGACGCTCTATCCACTGAGCCAAGCCGGTTAGGGCTAACGTGTTATTTATTGAATACCTACCACAATCTGGATCATCATCCATTCAGCAGATGCACCTGCCGCTCTCTGCTAGTCACACTTCACGGTGGCAGAATGTGTACTGTGTAGGAGTCAGAAAAGCTAAGCTGCACATGACTCTGGGCCAGTCATTTACTCTCTCTAAACCCCTCTATCATTTATAAAATGCTGACACTGTAGTCACCCGGCCACTGTTGTGAGGCTCAGATTAATGTATGCAAATGTTTTGTAACAATAAAGACCATGAAGCCAGATGGGGGTGGGGTGGGGTAGGGGAAAGAGCATGGACAGAAGGTCACGCAGTCCTGGGCTCCTAATAGCTTGTGTCCTTGAGCTGACCTTACCTTCTCTGAGCAGGTGACTTAACTGTTTCCGAACCTGGATTCTCTAAACTCTAACATGAAGGTTAATGTAACCTAACCGACCAAGGTGCTGTAAGGATAAAGTCAGATAGTGTGTGAGAAAGAACTTGGCACATGGCTCCTAACATTTCATTTCCTTCCCTGTTGCCTGGTACTGTCTCTAAGCTTCTAATATATATGGGAAATCAATGAATGATTAGTAAGTTCAGTGGATACAGGGGGGGTTTTTGTTGTTGTTGTTTTTTTACTGTGGGATTTCAAGGGAAAGAGATATGAGGGTAATGTTGAGATTTAAGAGTAGGGGGCAAATTATATGTAAGAATTCAGATTGTAAGAGAAGTACAGACCAGGAAGAAGAGCTCTCAGAGGGAGTGGAGATTAGAACTCAGCTCTGGGTGTGCTCAGTGGTTGAGCATCGACCTATGATCCAAGAGGTCATCAGTTCAATTCCTGGCCAAGGCACACGCCGGGGTTGTGGGCTCAATCCCTAGTAGGGGGCAGGCAAAAGGCAGCCAATCAATGATTCTTGCTCATCATTGATGTTTCTATCTCTCGGTCCTTCTCCCTTCCTCTCTGAAATCAATTAAAAAATTAAAATAAAATAAAATAAAATAAAATAAAATAAAATAAAATAAAATAAAATAAAATAAAATAAAAAGAACTCAGCTCTGGGGCCCAGGCAAAGCCAGGCCAGCCCACCTTTCCAGGAGCCTCTGTTCTTCTCCCCAACCCCAGACCGTGACAGTGCCTGGTCTAAGCATAGGTCACTGACTTCTCAGGAACTGCACAAGGGCGCTGGGTCCCAAGGATTATACATGACATGTCCCCACTGGTCTGCCAAGGACAGCCTTGGAATGTGTTGTTTAGAGCTACAGCTGTAGGGAACCTGACTCATAGTTAAGGAAATATAGTAGGGATTTTCAAACTTTTTCACTTCGTGACACATAAACTAAAATTCTGTGGAGCGCCAAAAAAATATATTTTTGCTGAACTGACCAAAAAAATAGGTAAGATTTTTATTTCATTCACATCGGACATGTATTACCGTGTTGGCTGTTGTCATTTTTTTTATTTGACAATTTAAGGAAAAGAGGTCAGTGCCCTTGATTAAGTAGTCAGGTATTGCATGTTTCAAAAATCCTGTGGCACACCAGTGTTGAAAATCACCGTGTGAGAGTAAGGGCAGGAGCTGAGAGGCGAGCCCAGTGCAGCAGTACTGTGTCAAGGTTAACAACCTGGGCACTTGATTCTGTAACACACTGTTAGTTGCACCACAGACCTATTCCCACCCCATCTTCATTTTTCCTGAAGGAACCTTTCTTTTGTTCTACCGAGCAGCCAGCAACTTCGGGGAAGGTTGGAGCCAGCCCTAGGAGTGAGTCCTGACTAGTCGAAGCCCTCATATTGGTCCTGTAGCTCTTGTCAATGACAGGCAAGCCTGAGCTGTGGCACTCTGCCAATATGAAAGCAAGTCTGGGATGAGGGAAGGTCGCAAGAAGAGTTTCTTTGCTCTTAAAAGAGTTGCATAACAAATTAAAAAGAAAGAGATGGACAGGAAGGAACGATGGCCTTCGCCGGTTTGGCTCAGAGGGTAGAGCGTCGACCCACGGACTGAAGGGTCCCGGTTCGATTCCGGGCAAGGGCCCATACCTCAGTTGCAGGCTCAATCCCCAGCCCTGGTTGGGGCATGAATGGGAGGCAACCAATCGATGTGCCCTTTCACATTGATGCTTCTCTGTCTCTCTGTCTTTCCTCCTCCCTTCCACTCTCTCTAAAAGTCAATGGAAAAATATCCTCAGGTGGGGATTAACAAAACTAAAAGAAGGCATGACGTATTTTCCTGCCTCTAGAAGTTCTGTGGATGTGGTGATGGAACTTTGCAGGTGTCATGAAACCGTATAGAAAGCTAAGCTAAGGATTTTTAGTAAACCAGGAACAGAAACATGATAAAGAAGACTTCCAATGAACAGCCATGCCCTGGCCATGCACCCAAAAGGTCACTGGTTTAACTCCCAGTCAGTGCACATGCCCAGGTTGTGGGTTTGATCAACTTTTTTGCAGGTTTGAAATTTTTTATAAAAAGAGGTGGTGCAGGGGGCTGTTTTGAGAACAGGTAATCAACTATTCATTTAACTGCTCTTCTTGAGGTCAAATAACCTACATCCCTAGTATCCAGGATGTGTCCTCTAAATACCATTTCCAATTAAGAGGAACCATGAATCATTGGAAAAAATCGCTGACACCAGCTCTAGTCTAGGAATGCACAAAATGAGCCTGGAAAATTTTATCATATCAAGGAGCAAGAAACCATAAAGGTCATACCAAAAGGACTCTCAGGTGCCAACTTGAGTAAGTTCCCATTGGCCAAAATAGGTCAACTTAAGCACCGAAATGTTTAAAAACTGCCAATGATTGAGACACATCGTATATGTGTTAAAGTATGAGTCATAATAGTACTTAAAAAAATCATTGGTTCCTTTGGAAGGTGCTAGGTGACTAGCTTATTACTTTAAAAGCTGGTAAAAGGGAAACAAATCAGCATTTTCTTGCTTTCCTACGTGAAATGTAGCTCTAGGGAACAGTTAATGTGTAAAAGTTTCTCTTTGTAGAGGTATTTATTCTGCCTAACAAAGAAGGAAGGCTCAAATGAAAATATTATGTTCTAAATCCTATATTAATGAACCTAGACCAGTAGTTCTCAATCAAGGACATTCCGCCCATTAAGGGAAACTTGACAGTTGTCTAGAAGCATTTTTGGTTATCACAGTTGGGGGAGTTGCTACTGGCATCCAGTGGGTAGAGGCCAGAGATGCTACTAACCATCCTACAATGCACAGAACAACTTCCTACGATAAAGAACCATCCCGCCCAAAATGTCAACAGTCCCGAGTTTGAGCAATGCTAGTCTAGACAATGATCATCATTAATTACTAATATCACAAAAAGATCACCACTGTATGCCTCCTGGTAAATGTACTAAAACCACCTATGAATCCGTTTACCAACATAATCAAATCTAAATCTGATTAAGCCTCTAACTAACAATTTACCAGAAATACAGAGCTGAGGAACATACTAAGTGACACCAGTAGAAGCTCAGCAAAATTCAGACTTTGAGAAACTTTACAGGATAAATGGCCTGGTTTCTTTAAAAATAAATTAATTAAATAATTAAGGAGGGAAAGATGGAGAATAGACAAAAGTTTTTTAAAAATTCAAGAGACATATCAGCTGCAAAGCATGGTCCTTACTTATATTTTGATTCACATAAACAGTTTTTTAACACTAAGTATAGCCCTAGCTGGTTTGGCTCACTGGATAGAGTGTCAGCCTGAGGACTGAAGGGTTCCAGGTTCAATTCCAGTCAGGGGCACATGCCCGGGGTTTCAGGCTCGATCCCCAGTAGGGGATGTGCAGGAGACAGCCCATCAATGATTAATGATTCTCATCATTGATATTTCTCTCCCTCTCTCTCTCTCTCTCTCTCTCTCTCCCCCTAACATCAATAAAAAAATTAAAATTAAAAAAAAAACTAAATATAAAACAATGGGGGAAATGTGAATAACTAGATGCTTGATGACATTAAGAAATTGTTAATTTTTTCCAGGTGTGACAATAGTACCATGATTTTATTTTAAAGAAAAATCCTTGCCCTGCTGGTTTGGCTCAGTGGACAGAGCGTCAGCCTGCGGACTGAAAGGGGTCCCAGGTTTGATTCTGGTCAAGGGCATGTACCTTGGTTGCGGGCACATCCCCAGTGGGAGGTGTGCAGGAGGCAGCTGATCGATGTATCTAACTCTCTATCCCTCTCCTTTCTTCTCTGTAAAAAATCAATAAAATATATTTTTTTAAAAAGAAAAATCCTTACATTTCAGAGAACATACTGATAAACATATTGATAAAGTGATTAATGTCAGAAATATGCATCAAATAACTGGGTGGGGGAAGACCCTAGCAGGGGTATAAATGAAACAAAATTGGCCATGAGTTGACCACTGGTGAAGCACTGGGATAAAAGGCACATCAAGTGGTGCTTTTACTCTGACAGATCGCTGAGAGCAACAGCACAGCTGAGGCATAGGCCTCCAACCAAAGGAACTTACTCTCCCAGGTAAATAAGGGCCCGTTGTTCTAGTCTCTGCTTATGTTGGACATTTCCCATCATAAAAAGTTCGAAAAACAACAAAAGGATCTTCTAATAGGCTAACTCAAGAAACATTTAAAATTATCTCAGCAGACCCCTCTGCACTATTTAATTCTGTTCCTTATTCCATTTTCCCTAAACGCTCCATCCTTCGAGTCCATGGCACCAGACTCTCTAAATTCTCTTCCTGTCTTTTAGCTTGTTTCTTCTCTGTCCTTCATGGACCTCTCTTCCTCCACTGCCCTTTAATGCTGGTTTCCCCCAGGATTCCACTGCCAGCCTATTTCTTTATACCCTACGTGGGCGATGGCATCCACCTTCATAGGTTTACCATCACCCCTTTGTTTATGGAAATCACTTACCATCCTTTTTACTCAACCTTTCCTCCTCCTGGATTTTTTTTAAAAATATATTTTATTGACTTTTTACAGAGAGGAAGGGAGAGGGATCGAGAGTTAGAAACATCGATGAGAGAGAAACATTGATCAGCTGCCTCCTGCACACCTGCTACTGGAGATGTGCCTGCAACCAAGGTACATGCCCTTGACCAGAATCGAACCTGGGACCCTTCAGTCCGCAGGCTGATGCCCTATCCATTGAGCCAAACCAGATAGGGCCTCCTCCTGGATTTTTTATCCCATTTGCAATCTCCCCATCATCTAAGGTAGAAATTTAAACATTATCCCTGATGCTCTTTCTCTCCCCAGGACCGACTTTGGATACTAATCCAAATTTCCCCATAAGGCTTAGATGTTTGCTACTCCCCTTCCTATTACCCCTGTCCCAGTTCAGTCCCTCATGTCTCCTGAGTCACTGCCAGAGCCTCCCTCCTAATCAGACTCCCTGCCTCCATGCAGCCACCACAGTGGTCTTCCTTAAACAGAGACCTGGCTCCTCTGCTTGGCATCACTACCACCAACTATAATAATTCTCAAACTTGGATAAAGGGTCAGATACGTGGCAAAGTACCTATTATAATACTATGGAAACGAAAAGAGGCATAAATCCCTAGCACTTATTGATAGCACACTTCTATAGGAAGCAAATTTACAAATTAAACAATTGTCGATGCTAACATTAATTCCACGTGAAGAATGAGTGCTGGGCTGAGCCCAGATTGCCTCTAAGAATGGATGTGATGCACAAGGTCCAGGCACAGGTTTCTCCGCATTGGACTGTCTCCCCTGGCCCGGGGGACCGTGATCTCTCCGGTTCTTCCCTCCAAACTCTTCCCTCACCGAGGCAGCCTCTGGCCTTCTCCAGACCCTCATGCTTCTTTTGTCATTTAAAACTGACTTTATTTATGCTCTTCCCCACGCTCATAAACCTGGGGCAGGCCTCTAAGTTTCTTTCCAGCTTACCACTGAAACAGAAACGCTGCTTCGGAATTTCTCAAAAGCACTCAGCCCGCTCCTGCAAGGTCCGACGGCCGGTCTCACTCCCGCCGCCCTCCGTCCCGCCGCTAGATGGCGATCACCCACGCCCAGCGCCGCTCCTTGGGAAGCTGCCACCGGTATGCAGTGACGTCACCCGCCCCTGGCGATGATTGGCTATTTCGCCGGAGCAGCCAGAAACGAACCGGAAGCGGAGGGGACGGCGAGTGCACGGCGTTCCGAAACGGTGCGCGCACACGTAGGGCCCCGAGGCGATGGAGGCGGCGGCTGCAGCGCCTCCTCCTGCCTGAGGGGGCAGAGCGGGCTCCTACGAGCCGGAGGGCGGAACCTGCCGAGGGGTCACACCGCTGAGGGCTGGGCCCCGCGGAGGGGCGGAGCCCAATGGCCGGCGGAGTCCCTCCGAGAGGTGGGGGCTCGCTGCGTGGCAGGAGCACCCGCAGGAGGGGTGCCCGGGGAAGTGCCGGCGCGCACTGACGTCAGCGGTGCGATGCTGAGGAGGGGCCCCGCTGCAGGGGAGGGGGTCCCGGCGAGGACTCCGGGGGTCTGCGAGGGGGAGGGCCCCTGCAGGGGCGGCGTTTGGCCCGGGCGAGGGGTCTCGCGGAAGGAGGGGCTTCCCTGCAGGTGGAGACTTTTGTGAGGAAAAGGGCCGTTGGGACGGCGCGGTGCGAAGGCCCGGGCCGTGTGTCACTAGGCGGAGGCTCTGGAATTTGAACTTTGTTCGAGGGAGCTGGAATGGAGTGAGGAGGAGTTGGCGCCACCCCGGGGATGGGCTGGGCGAGGGCCCGCTGCAGCCCGTGGGCATCCCCGCAGCCCGAGAAGGGAGGGCGTCCCCGGGAGTCCAGAGGTCGGCGGCGCAGGGGCGGGGACACGGGGGGCGGCCGGGGAGGCGGGCAGGTGGCCGGCCGCCTCGGGGTCGGGGTGGCCGGGCGGGTTTAACACTCTGCCCCGGCGGCCCATGGAGCCCGGCCGCCCGCTGACAGCGACCTGAGGGCGGGAGCGCAGAGAGGGCCCCCGGGGCAGCGGAGACACCGGCCCCGCGCGCTCGCGCACCCGGCCCGCAGCTGCCTTCCGCTCTCCGGCTCCGGCCCGAGCTCTCCCGGGCGTCGCCGCCGCCGCAGGGGGTGCGCACCTGGGGGGCGTGGCCGCCGCCGGGGGCCGGGCTCCAAGGAGTTAAGCGGCGGCCCGCGCAGCCCCGCCCCCGGCAGGCCGCGAGCCCGAGCCCGGCGGTGCCGCCGAGCAGCCGCCGCCGCCCGCCTCCGCCTGCGGGGAGCCCGCCTGCCCGCCGGCGCCCGGGAGCGCCGCCGCCGCCGCCGCCCGGCCCAGGCCCAGGCCCAGGCCCTGCGCAGAGCGGAGCGGCGTCCCCCGGGCCCCGCGAGCCGCCACGGCGGGGGCGGGTCCGGGATCTTCGGCGGATCCTCCATTCTCCGAGGCGGGAGCGGGAGCCCCGGCGCCCGGGACCCGGCCGGGCCCACTCCCATGGCCCGCGCGGCTTGTCCCGGGCCCAGGGACCTGGCCATGTGAGGCGGGTCCAGGCTGGGGGCCCGGCCATGGCCGGGGAACGGCCCCCGCGGCGGGGCCCAGGGCCCGGGCCGGGAGAGGCGCCGGGGGAGGGGCCCGCGGGCGCGGGGGGAGGCCCGGGCCGGGGCCGCCCCTCCTCCTACCGGGCCCTCCGCAGCGCCGTGTCCAGCCTGGCGCGCGTGGACGATTTCCACTGCGCGGAGAAGATCGGCGCCGGCTTCTTCTCGGAGGTCTACAAGGTAGGACCGGCCGGGAGGGCGGAGGGGCGGGACCAAGCCTCGGTCGGGAGGCCGGAGCTGCGGGCCCGGACGGGGCGACCGTCCCACCTTGCCCGCGACTCGCCGGCCCCTGACACCCCCAGGTGCGGCACCGACAGTCGGGGCAAGTCATGGTGCTGAAAATGAACAGGCTCCCCAGTAACCGGGGGAACACGCTGCGGGAGGTGCAGCTGATGAACCAGCTCCAGCACCCCAACATCCTAAGGTGAGCAGCCCCAGCCGCTTGCTGCGAGGCTTGCTGGGATAAGGGGGAAGGTGCCGCCGGGAAAGTGGAGGCTGCGGAGAGGCCGAGTGCCTTACAGCCTACCCCCCTCTTCCCTCCCCTCCCCCTAACAGGTTCATGGGGGTCTGTGTGCACCAGGGGCAGCTGCACGCTCTTACAGAGGTGAGAATGGACCAGGAGGGGGGACCCCCACGCCACCAAGGGGGGAGAGATCAGTGGCCTGGTGCTTCTGCTGAGGAACAGTGAGAGGCAGCAGGACCTCCCCCCAGGGAGTCTTCCCTAAACTTCCCCTTGGGCAGCCCGGGAAAGGCCCCAGCTGTTCTCACCCTCTCCTCCAACAGTGCTGTCCAATAGAACTTTCTGCCGTGATGCAAATGGCCTGTATCTGTTCTGTGCAAAACTTCGCGCACGGAAATGTGGCTAGTCTGAGAAACTGAGCCTTTAATTTTATTTAATTTTAAATAGTTGCACATGTATTGGATAGGACAGCCCTAGAATATGCATTTGGAACCCTGGAGCACAGGCCCACGCCTTCTGACCTTTGTGATCCTCCTGAGTGTCCCCTGGCTTATAAGTGGGAGACTAGAGTACCGACGGAGACCTTGACATTCATGCCCCTTCTCCTCCCACTCTGCCCTAGTATATGAATGGGGGAACCTTGGAACAGCTGCTCGGCTCTCCTGAACCCCTCTCCTGGCCTGTCAGGCTCCGCCTGGCTCTGGATATCGCTCAGGGCCTGCAGTACCTGCATGCCAAGGGTGTATTCCACCGAGACCTCACATCCAAGGTAGGCTGGCCAGTGGGGAGAGGCATGAGCGGGTGTTGAGACTCCTGGGTTGTACTAGCCTATGGGTGTTAGAAGGTGGGTAATAAGTGTGTTAGGGTGTGAGAGTAGCAAAGCATTGGGGGACTGGGGCGAGGGGGTTGCTCTGAGGGGCTAGGTTCCACGCTGTATTTGGAGTGATAGATGATGTTGCAAGATTGGGGTGCACTGGAGAACCGGTAAGGGTGGGAGTTATTCTGGAGTGACAGAGGTTTGGGTTATAGATTGGGAGATCGAAGAGCAGAAGGTGATAGATGTGTGGGATACTGTATGTGTATGTCAGAATTGTCTGATCCGCCGGGAAGGCCGAAGCTTCACAGCTGTTGTGGGTGACTTCGGGCTGGCTGAAAAGATTCCTGTGTATAGGTGAGCTGAGTGCCCGTTCCCCCAAACCTCCCAGAAGGCCCCTGTCTACATGAAGCCCCCTGGGACGTTTCCCTCGGGGTGGGAGAGGGGGCTGGCCTCATCTCTTTTTGTTTGGGGAGGATGTGTGAGTGGGATGTTTCTGACCACTCTGCCCCTGCCCTGCAGGGAAGGGGAAAGGAAGGAGCCATTGGCTGTAGTGGGCTCCCCGTACTGGATGGCTCCAGAGGTGTTGAGGGGTGAGCTATATGATGAGAAGGTAAGACATCAACCCTTCAGATCCCCACGGTCTTCCAGAGACCCTTGAGATACTATTATAAGTTCCTATCCCAAGTTCCTCAACAACCGTTCCCCATATTCAGGAGGCCCCCAAGACACCCCCTTGCCCCTCACAGGCACCCTCCAACACATAGAAACTGTCAAAACTCCCCCGTGAATGCTGACATATTCTAACTAAATTCTGACATGAAAACTGGCAATGCCTCCCCCTAACATTATCTCCTACCCCCAGGCCGATGTGTTTGCCTTTGGGATTGTCCTCTGTGAGCTCATCGCACGAGTACCTGCAGACCCCGACTACCTGCCCCGTACTGAGGTGAATGATGCCTCCTGGTTTAAAAAGGAGGACCTCCAGACTGGGAAACTTATAACAAAGAAGGGTTCCCTGGAACTTGAGGTCCTGATTGGGGGATGAAGGAGAACCCAAGGAAAGTTGACTTGGAGGCCCTTTCTGTCCCCACAGGACTTTGGCCTGGATGTGCCTGCTTTCCGGACCCTGGTAGGGGATGACTGCCCACTGCCTTTCCTGCTCCTGGCCATCCACTGCTGCAGTGTAAGAGCCTCACCCTCCCTGCCCTCCGCCCCATCCATCAGCCGACAAGGCTGTCCTGTCCCAGGTGATGGATGGAGAACTCAGGGACCTGCTTTTGGATCACTGAGTGAAGCTGCCCCTGTCTCTACCCATCAGATGGAACCTAGTGCCCGTGCTCCCTTCACCGAAATCACCCAGCACCTGGAATGGATCCTGGAGCAACTGCCTGAGCCAGCCCCCCTCACCAGGGCTCCCCTGATACACAGTCAGGGTGAGTGAGCATGACCTTGACCCAAGTGGAGTCCTTTTGCCTCTCTCCCCCTTAGAACTCAGGGAATTATCTGGGGGAGACTCAGTGTATTTGTTAGTTGAGAAGGCTGGGGATAAGGGTGGTGAAAGGACATCTCGAAGAAAATGGTTTTCTAGTTCTAGAGCCTTACGGAAGGAAATAGGTAAAAAGTGGCTGGAGGTGACGTCTCCTTTCCAAAGCACCCTGTCAGACTCCCTTTTCTAAGTTCTCATCCCACCAGCCTCCTGGTGAATAATGGGACATAGAACGAGGGTGGGGAACCATTATTCTGCCAAGGGCCATTTGGATATTATAACATCATTCGCCAGCCGTGCAAAATTATCAGCTTGAAAACTAGCTGCTGTATTTGGTCACACATTTAATTAACTCACCCTTAATGCCTTGGCAGGGCCAGAGCAAACAATTCCGTGGGCCTTATGTGCCCCATGGGCCGGACGTTCCCCACCCCTGCTCTAGCAGCTATCACTACTAAGAAGAGTGATCACAGATTTCTCTGCTTACAGGGTCTGTTCCAAGAGGGGGTCCCTCTGCTACGCTTCCCAGGCCAGACCCTCGGCTCTCCCGAAGCCGATCAGACCTCTTCCTTCCCCCATCACTAGAATCACCCCCCAGCTGGGGGGACAATCTGACTCGAGTCAACCCCTTCTCACTGCGGGAAGACCTCAGGGGTGGCAAGATCAAGCTCCTGGACACGCCCAGCAAGCCAGTGGCCCCCTTGCCCCTTGTACCACCATCACCACTGGCCTCCTCCCGGCTGCCCTTGGTGACCACTCCAGAGACCCTACTGCAGCCTGGAACACCTGCCCGTCGCTGCCGCTCTTTACCATCATCCCCTGAGCTCCCCCGACGCATGGAGACAGTACTGCCAGGTCCTGGCCCTCCCTCTGTGGGCCCCTTGGCTGAAGAGAGAATGGAGTGTGAGGGCAGTAGCCCTGAGCCAGAACCCCCAGCTCCCCAGCTGCCCTTGGCTGTGGCCACAGACAACTTCATCAGCACTTGTTCGTCAGCCTCCCAGCCCTGGTCCCCTAGATCAGGACCTCCCCTTAACAACAACCCCCCAGCTGTGGTGGTGAACTCCCCACAGGGCTGGGCCGGGGAGCCCTGGAACCGGGCCCAGCATAGCCTGCCCCGGGCAGCAGCCCTGGAGCGGACAGAACCCTCGCCGCCCCCTTCAGCTCCTCGGGAGTCCGATGAGGGGCTACCCTGCCCTGGCTGCTGCCTGGGCCCCTTCAGCTTTGGCTTCTTGTCCATGTGCCCCCGCCCCACACCAGCTGTTGCTCGCTACCGCAACCTGAACTGTGAGGCGGGCAGTCTCCTCTGCCATCGAGGGCACCGTGCCAAGCCACCCACACCCAGCCTTCAGCTGCCTGGGGCACGCTCTTAGCAGTGGGGCCTCCAGCTTTGGCCTTCAGGATGCCCTGTGAGGACTGCACATGCTCAACAGTGCCAGCCCCAGATGGGCTGACCAGCTGCTCCGTATAGGGGAACCTCAGCATGGACTCAAGGGACAGGACATTTCCTATCCAACCCCTGGGCTTGCTGTCCCAGGGGAGTCACACAGCATTGCTGACACACGAGACTAACACGTGCAAATTATTTAAAAATATTTCAATAAAACTGCCTGGCTGGCTCCGGGCTGCCCCTATCCGCTCAGCCCATGCGCCCTCCTCCCCTCAACCCCCTTCCACTATGGGAGGTTCTTGGGGAGGCCAGAAGCTCTTCTGTCCCCTTTTCCCAGGAATAGTCCAGTTTCTGGGACAGGATTTCAGGCAGGCAGCAGGCTGCCTAGAAGTGTTGGGTGTAGATCAGCCCTTGGCCGGGCACTATCCAGGCAGATTGAGGAAATGTTGGAGAAGATAATTGTAGGACCTGTGGCTGCATTTAGGGATGAAGGCTCTTGTTGGCATGAGGGTCTGGAAGAGTAAAAGATCAATGAGCTCCACTGTTGACTGTCACTAAGAACCCTCTCATCCAGCTCCCTGACAGTCACATCACCAGCCTCCCTTCAGTTCCAGGCCTTCCCTGCCCCTCTCCCTGTGCAACACCCCCTTACACAAGTATACCAAGCTCCTGGAGGCTGTGGATGTGACTCACTCTCAGGAACAAGTTGTGCCCCCTGCCTCCACCCCCCACCCCCACTCCGAGCAGCTGGACCCCTGCTCTGAGCCCCTGTCCTCCCAGGCTCCCAACCATCACGCTTACTCAGCTCAGTGGTAATCTGGGAGCCTAATAGATGCCATCTCACAGATGCAGGGAAGAGAAGTACCACAATCTGACTGGTACCTTAGCCACTTGGTTTGTAGAGAGAGACATCTTTTCCTTTGGGCAACGGAAGACCTAAAGAGTGATAAAGTAGAACTGGCATAGGCTCTGGCCCCCACCTTTCCCCTCCCTCCTCTCCCCTTGCCCTGCATAAAACTTAGCCCAAGTCCCAACTCACCCTGCCTACCTAGGGCCACATTTGGGTATGGGTCAGGGACAGATGTCTGGACTCCAACCCAAAGAGCCTTTAGGACCAGGGGAGGGAAGAATCACCCAAGGTCTTAAAGATGGAAATTCTGGCTAGAGAACAGGTGACCACCCTGTTTCAGGGTCCCTGGGTTTGGTCCTCAAAGTTACCTCACTGCCCCTTTCCTCCCCTGGAACAACGCTAGTGCCCCCAAGTGGTGGTGACTGAGAAAGTAAACCTCCATTTGGGTAACCTTTTCAAGGGAGTGAGAATGCCAAGGCTCTTCACCAGCTGTGAAGCTCTAGCTTCTGAGAAAAATTACATAGGTCCCAGTCTAGTAATTAATAAAAATAAAAGCACGTGCCAGGGGCTGCTATCTGGGGGGTAGAATAGAGAACAGATGCCCTAAAGAATTTGTAATAGAGGAAACGGACAGGCAGGCAATCTCACTATTGATGTGTGAAATGTTTGGGAGCAGACCTGGAGGGAGATCTCATTACTATGTCTCTTTGAAGGGATTATAAAGTTGAAGATCCCAAAAGTCCTAACAAACTTACCCACAGACTCTTCTAGCATCAGTACTCTACCTGTCCGTCCTGAGGTCAATCCAATATGAACCAGACCCATCAACTTGTTCCAACACCTTACGTACATTGCCATCACGATAACCCTGAGGGGAGATTCAGAGATGTGTGCAGAGTGATGAGAAATAGTGGAATGGGGGGAGGGGTAAAAGAGGGGACCTCGGCTGATGGAGGAAAATAAATACTCTAGGGAAACCCAGGAGCTTATTTATATACTAGGGGCCTGGTGCACAAAAATTTGTGCACTTGGGGGTGGGGGGGTCCCTCAGCCCAGCCTGTGCCCTCTCGCAATCTAGGACCCCTCGGGGGATGTCCACCTGCTGGCATGCCTGGCCAGCCTGGGTGAGGGGCTGAGGGCCGTTTTCAGGCTGGCCAAGCCCCCCAGTGGGGACCCTCACCTCATGGGGGTGTGGCCAGCCTGGGTAAGGGGCTGAGGGCCGTTTTCAGGCTGCCCACAGCTCCAATTGACCCAATGTCCCAGCGAGGCTGGCTGGAATCAGGTTTCTGGGGTTTATTTATCTTCTATAATTGAAACTTTGTTTCCTTGAGCAGAGGCCCAGCCGGCCTAGGCAAGCAATTTCAACTCCATCGCTGGTGCAACGAAAGCCTCCTGTTTGCTCTAGCTCCATGGCTGCCTGCCGCCATCTTGGCTGGGTTAATTTACATACAGCCTCTCTGATTGGCTGGTTGGCGTGGCTTAGGTGTCTCAGAGTGATGTTCAATTTGCATATTACTCTTTTACTAGATTAGATCATTGATTTCGGAGAGGAAGGGAGAGGGAGAGAGAGAAACATCAATGATGAGAGAGACTCATTGATGGGCTGCCTCCTGCACACCCCCTACTGGGGATTGAGCTCTCAACCCAAGCACGTGCCCTTGACTGGAATTGAACCTGGGACCCTTCAGTCCGCAGGCCCGAGGCTCTATCCACTGAGCCAAACCAGCTAGGGCAAGCCAGGATCTTTGACAAGAGAACTGCGCCCATCTTTGATGACCTTTCCCTGCATCCTCCAAGTGCCACCCAGCAGATTCAGGCTCATCCTGCAGTCCCCCTCCCAGCTGGGTAAGGACTTCTGCCAGCCTGTGAAAGGGAGTCATTCTGTGGGCTGCTATGGTCACAAGGAAGCAATCCCTACATCCAGCCCACCAGGTCTGGGGCTCTCTGCCTGAGGGGTCATGACAGTCAAATACTTTGTTAGGCAGCCCAGAGAACACTGACCAGAAAGCTGAAATGAGAAACAGGTAAAAGTAAAGACGGCTCATAAGTCAACTCTTGTGCTTGGGGCTGCCTGAAGCACTGCGCTGAGAAGCTGCATGGAGAAGGAATGCATGCCACAGGAAGCATGCCATGTGTGCACTGCCATTCCTGAGGTGACGACATATGTGCCTTTACCCAATAGTACCCATGACTGTCCGTAAACAAAGGTACGCTTACTAGATAATAGTCATTGGTCACAACGGTGGCCAGGTTGGAGGACAGAGATTTACAATAGTTTTGGCTCTCTTCCCAACTTCTTTTAATAAGTGAGATGTAAAAGCAATTCGTCGCCATCAGTATCCATCCCAGGGGACAGCAAGTGTCTAAAAAACAGAAAGAGTGTGACAGCACAGCCCAGACCAGAGGGAGATCTCAACACTTGGAGTGAAAGTTGCTCAGCAATCTAGTTGCTATCAGTCGTCTCCAATCTACTATCAGCCCCTTCATTGACTTCTAGTCCTTGATCTTTGCAACCTTTCTGGAGATGCCAAACCTACGTATACTTAGTAAAAGCCTTAACATCCAACAACTTTCTCCTAACCATCTGGGAGGTTGATTTTAATAGGGCTAGCGGTACTATTCCCAAACACACCTCAGGCTGCTAGCCAGCCTCCTGCCCTCTCCACTCTCCCACAAGTAGACAACCTTGGTTCCCATTTTGCTGAAATTGTCAGACACTTCATGTGAACTCTCTCCATTTCCCTTCCCTCCGCCTCAAAATGTGTCTCTTCTCTGATCCTCTTTTCCTGACCATCCTAAGAAATAACCCCTTTTCTTTAACATCCTACACCTCAGTCTGTGCTCCTGACCCCAACCCACCTCTCTCCTTGCTTTGTTCCATCAGTCCTACCCCCCTCACTCAAAAACCATTCCTTCTCCACTAGCTCCTCTCTTCTGTCTACACTTTCTCATGTGCCCACTCAACCACCCTCTGGAATTATAGTCCTTGCCCCACCACCAGACTGCCCTTGGTAAATCAGTAATTTCTTTTTAAATTATTTTTCCCACCATCATTTATCCCCCATACACCTTTTCCCACCTCCACCCTCCCTCTTCCCTAGTATATCAGTAATTTAAAGGAGTAAAAAAAAAAGTTGGTGTGGTCAAACTGAAGAGGGTGAGGGGAGAAGTGGCAGGCAGGGGCCTTGAAAGCCACACTAAGGAATTTTTTAATTTTTTGTCTTTATATTCCAAGGACGAGAAAGTCCATGTGGGGTTTTACATACAGGAATTTTGCTCAATACCTGGGCACAGTGCTGGGCATATCGTATGTAGTCCATAACCTCTGATTAATTAATCAACTGGCATATGATCAGATTTTTGTTTTTAAAGGAGTACCTGGCTGTAATATGAAGAGTGGAATGAGGGTGTAGGGGGATGTTTAGGGAGAACATCCAGCAAGCTGTTGCAGTTATCCTTGCAAGACGGGGGCGGGCAAAATGTAAGCGGGCATAGAGACTTGGTGGTGGGAAATGGAGGGCATTCCTTTGTAATGGAATAGGGCTTCTGCCCTTTTCTGGAAGTGACGCCCCAGAATGCAAGATGGGCAGAGAGAAGTGAGGACAGGTGGCGCTGCCACCGACAGAAGGAGACAGGGCTCACCAGGGGCGGAGAACTCAGCGAGGCTGAGGAAGTGTGGGGGAGCCTGGAGCAGGCAGGAGTGGTCAGAGCGGAGGCATGAAACCGTCCTTTCAGCAGAAGAGCAGTTTGGATGCTGAGCTCAGGTGCAGCTGTGGGAGTGGGTGGCAGCATGGCATGGAACTGAGTGTCATGGAGATTAAGAAGTCAAAAAAAAAAAAAAAAAACGGGGGCTGGGGGTGGAGGCCCATAACCTCCATCCCTCACAGCAGACGCTCCCGCCTCTCCTCTCCCAGAGCAGATACCTGAGGGGTGGTGGTGTCCCAAGTCTGGCTTCAGCATTTCCCTTACGCAGAGGGGCTTCAGCGTGTCCCGCAAGCGGTTCAGCCTCTCCTCCACGGCCCTCCTCTGCGTCTCCTCACTTCTCAGGGCCTCCTTTGTCTCCTCCCAGCCGGCCAGCCAGGCCTGTGACTGCTCCCTGACAGCCTGGCAATCGCGCTGTTGCCCCTGCAGCGCTTCCTGCGTCTGGGCCAGCTCCTTCCTGGAGCCCTGCAGCTCCCGCTCCCGCTGGCCCAGCTGCGTGCTCTGCAGGTGGAGCTGCTGCCTCAGGCTGCTGTTGGTGGCGTCCAGGACCCTGCTCGTGTGCTGGAGCTGCCGAGACACCTGCAGATCTGCTCGGCCACAAGGAGAGATGCGGGTGAGAGATGCGGGTGCCCCGTGATCCCGCGTCAATCCTTTCCCTGCTGCTTGCGACAGTCTGCGTGCCAAGCTGAAGCGTGAGCTCTGGCTGCCTAAGTTTACGGAGTGACTGGACTAGGTGAGGTTAATTTAGAGCAAGGCCGGGCTGGAAACCAGACCCACAGCTTAGGACGTGGTGGTGACTCCGGCCCCTGCGGGGAAGGGCAGCTGCTGGGGGATAAGGGAGAGGGTTGTCGCGGGGAGTGGGAGATGGGAGCCATACTCACAGCGCACCCCCAGGGAGACGGCAGCCACCCCTAACAGCAGGCAGGTGAGGAGCAGGCCCAGAAGGAGGTATTTCCAGCAGGTTGGACGGCCTTGGCCTTCGGGAGACAGTGGCACGAGGCGCAGTGAGCCCCGGGAAGGAGTTTATAAACCCGGGGGGCGGGTATTCTTGGGAAAGAGCCTCGCTCCGAGGATGCGGTGCAGGCGCGGTGGTCGGTCGGTCGGGCAGTGAGTCCGCAGGTAGCGCGGGAAGGCGTCCGGGGAGGAGGATGGAGGGCACTACCTGTCAGGAGGCCCTGGACCCATGCCGAGGCCGAGGCAGGGGATGTGAATGGGGGCCCCCCTAAGTGCGAGTGGGGAGAGGACCTGGGTCGGCACCTCAGAAAGATGGGGGGAAAGGGGCAGAGGGGGTCGCGGGGCTGCCCGGGACCAGACCAGCACCCCCACCCCCGCCATCCTTAGGCGCCCAGCCCCTCGGGGCCCCGCCCCACCCCCGCGAGCCCGCCCCGCCTGCCGCCCGCGCGCGGAGGACGCGGTGCTCACCGCCCAGGAGCCGCCAGGCTGCGGGGGACGTCACGGAGCTCCAGGGCGCGGCGAGCGGCTCCGACTGCACCTCTGCGCCGGGTGAGCGAGTCCCGTTAGGAGACGGGAGCCCCGGGAATGCCCCCTCTGCCCCTCCACCCGCCCTCCCTCCACCGCGCGGAGGCCCCGTGTCCCCTGCCCCTCCACCCGCCCTCCCTCCACCGCGCGGAGGCCCCGTGTCCCCCGCGCCTGGCGCTGCTCTCCGGCCTCCCGCCCGCGCCCTCCCGAGCTCCTCGGCTCCCGGGACTCCCTCCTGCCGGTCCGGAGTCTCACCTTTCCCTCCCCCGACCCTCTCCGCGCCCTCCTGGGTCTGCCGCCCGCCCTCTCCCAGGACTGCGCTCAGCCCTGCCCCTCCCTCCCGGCCCGACCCCCTGCTTTCCCCTCGCGCGCCTCTCCCCGCAGGGCCCACCTTCCCCCGGGAGCGAGCGTCACTCTTGCCCTGGCTGCCATTTATCCAGGCTCCTTCTCTTTCCGAGGATCCCCCTCCTTTCACCAAGGATATTGTCCTCCCCAGACGGCTCTGGACTCCCCAGCTCTAGACACAGCTCTAGACACGGCGCCCCCACAGACACCCCTCCCCTGGGCTCTCCATACCGGCCTTGTCCCCTAGTCCAGAAGAGGCCAAGCTTGAGGCCCCCCCTGAGGTCGTGGGCACTTGTACGTTCTCATAGGTGAGCTCCCCGTCATCGTCAGCCTCTGGGTCTGTAGAGAGAGAAGAGGGGCCGAGGTGGGAGTTGGGAATGGGGGTCTGGGGGTGGGCGGGGTGGGGTCAGGAAAGAGGTTGGGGATGCAGAATCCAGGAGACCCGGCCTCTGCCCTTACCCTGTCCTGGCTGGCTGGAGACTCTCTTCTTCAGGGGCGCCTTCACGAACCGCAGGTCCGCATAGGTGACAGACTCCGCCATAGTCCTGGCACCTCTGCCCCACAGCTCCCCTTCTGTTACCACTCGCCCCTCTGTCCCTTCACACTCTTGGGCTCTGTGGTCCCCCTGTGACTGTACGGCTTAGTGCGTTGCCCTGTGACTTCTAGTCACAAAAGAGGAAGATGTGAGCAAGTCTCAGACAGATGGGCTCAGTGAAGCAGATGGCATCCTGAGCACTGGCCAGAGAGAGGGGCAGGGAGGGGAAACTAAGGCCCAGAGCCTGGGGCTGGGCGGGGGGAGTCACAGGACCGCGGTCCGGCCAGCCCCTGCGCCCTCTCTCTGTCCCACCTTCGTGTAGCCCAGACCCACTTGGGCCTCTGATCCCCTCCCCTGGGGTGCCCATGCCTCCTCTCCTGGCTGCCTTGGCCAGAGGCTTTCTCTGTGTAGTCAGCTCTTTTGTGCCCAACCGACCAGGAGGCTCTCCCCAGTCCTTGCTCCAGGGAGGGGCTTCGTCCTCCATCAGATTGTGGGGGAGGTCGTGTGGAGCCCTGCTCATCATCCTGGGGTTCCCAGTAGGTGTCAGTTCCCAGAAAGGAGTCTCTGATGTTTTGGACTCATCTCTCCCCATCCGTTTGGGGACTTCCAGGGTGGAACTCCCCTCCTGCTGTGGGTCCACAGAGCTGCCAGGGATCCCGTACACCGGGCGTCTCACTCCAAAGCCCTTCCTGGGAACGGCAGTCTTTGGAGGATGCAGAGAATCTGGGACCACACTTTCTCCTCCGTGACACCCCCAGACTCCACAGCCCTTCCCTGATCCCTTCCACCCTTGTTGCCCCACTGATCACACCTGTGGCAAGTCAGCCCCTTCGGGATCCCCTCCTACCCCTACTGGACCCATGGCATCTCCTGTGTCCTAGCATCTGAGCTGGATCCAGCAAGCTGTTCCTGAGGCAAAGGCTCTGAGCTCGGACAGGGCTAGGGGTGAGGATGAGGGCAGCCCCACCTTGTGCACCCCTGGAAAAGCCTGCAGCACTAACCACTGGTACACCCTGTGGGGTCAGGGAGCAGACAGCAAAGGAGTTGCATAGGTCCGGAGGGCTGCAGCTTCTTAGCCAACGGGAGGCAAGGAAAAGAAGCAGAGCAGACTGGGCCGGTCAGGTTTTGAATTTTCTTGGCTTGGTTTTGGTTTCTTTCTAACTTTACCAGTAACTTCTTCCTCTAGAAAGTTCCAGCATTGTCCCTTCACACACTAGGGGGCCCTTACGGAGAAGACCAGGGGCTGATGGGGGAGAGGGAACCCAGGGGAAGCAAGAGGCGGCTGATGAGCTGTGGTTCAAAGGTGCTCCCTGATTCTCCTTTACGATTGTGACTTAGAATGTGAGCCCCAAAGGGCCTAGTTATGGGGGAGGGAAGAAGTTGGGACAAGACAAGGTAGGGGTGGGGAAAACCCACCCCTAGTGGGTGACATCCGCCCCCTCGGAAACACCCCCCTGCAGCTGCGGGGGAGAAGGGGAAGGAGTGAGGTCCTCACCGCAGGCTCGCAGCCTGTAGTGTGGTCAGTGGAGTGTGGAGGAGCGCTGTGACGGGCCTGTGGGTGTGGGGAGAGCTCCGACAGTGGCACCCAGCCCGCCCACACAGCGCCCACTGCGGCAGACGGGCACATTTGCCACCTGAGGCATGTGTCTCAGGGAGAGGCAGGTGTGTGAGTGTGTCTGAGTGTGTGTGCGTGCAGGCACCTCAACCCGGGCTCTTTGTGGTCGCTTAGGGATGCCTGTGCGAGGTGAGCATCTAAGCCCCCGGAGGATTAGCGCGGGGGATCCCGTGGGCTCACGGGGGCCTGTGCGGGCTGCTATTTTCTCCCTCAGCAGGGAATTCTCAGAGAAGTCTTAAGAGGTCGCGGGGACAGATTCTACAAATACTTCCTTCTTATGGCTCACTGTTTCCTAGGCTGTCCCTGCAGCTGTTAACTGTCCCTGCTTGATTAAAGTTTCCAACAACCCAGTCCCCGCCCCTGGCCCCCGTTGGGGCCTCCCTCAGATAACAGACAGTTGTGTGTCGGTGACTCCCTGGGGACCTGGCGGCCTGTGAGGGTGAGGGGGAGTACAGCGCAGCTGGTGGCCGCGTGTGGGAGGGTGCAGTCAGGGTTCTGTGTCCGTGGTGTTACAGGGGTGAGGACAGCGTGTGTGTATAAGTCAATTGCGGGAACACTTGCAGAAATGCTATAAACTACAGATAATGTTCCTGTTTTCAGAACCAAACTCAAGTGAACATGGCTTGGATGCCAGGTAAAATGCCAAAACCAAGCTTCCAGTGTGTGCTTGAAAAAGAACCAATGTGGCCCTAGCCAGTTTGCTCAATGGATAGAGCGTCAGCCTGGGGACTGAAGGGTCCTGGGGACTGAAGGGTCCCGAGTTCAATTCTGGTCAAGGGCACATGCCGGGGTTGCAGGCTCGATCGCCACTAGGGGGCAGAGCAGGAGGCAGCCGATCAATGATTCTCTCTTATTGATGTTTCTATCGCTCCCTCTCCCTTCCTCTCTAAACTGAATAAAAATATACTTAAAAAAAAAAAAGAATCAGTGGGCATGCTGCCTAACTTCACCCTTGGGGAGGCTTCAGAAGGGAGAGTGCCCAGTGGGACAAGGAAGTCCCAAACTGCACCCCCACAGTGGCCTGGCTGTCTAGGTAGACTTGGCCTAGATCCCTCTCCTCTGGCTCTTTTGGTGATGGTTACGCATCTCCCTATGAGTCTGCTTCCCTTCCATCCTAGACTGTGTTGTGGCCTCCTTTTGTGAATAGGGATGAGATCAGGGTCCTTCTCTTTCCCCACGTGGTCTCTGCAATATTGACACTCATTCCCTTTCAAAACTGGACATCAGAAAGAACACCTGTAACTCTGAGCTGCGCCTCACCTGCCCAAATGTCAGCAACACCTGGGGCTTTTCAGAGCTGAGGGGCTGTGCTGTACAGCTTTTCCAGGACAATATCATCTGCAGCCCAGAGGGCAAACACCAAGCCCATTTCCTGCCTTCTCCTGACCCCTGCTGCTTATCACAGGGAATGGGCTGCTGAGATGACTAGAGGAGGGAGCCAGCTATGAGGACATCGGGAAAGAATTTGCTGTGTTAAAGGGGCTCATCTGAATCCGCTTTGGTGAAGTGCAGCCAACATCAAGAAGTCTCTGATCCCCTGAAAGTCATGTGATCTCTGTCTTATTACCTTAACCCACTGGCTCCAGGACGCCCCAGCCCCAAGCTATGGATAGGGCATGGCCAGTAGAATAATGGCCCCCCAAAGTGTTCACACTAACCCCAGAACTTGTGAATATGTTGCTTCACCTGGCAAAAGGCGGTTTGCGTCAGGGAAGAACCTTTAGATGGGAGGCCATCCTGTTTTATCCTGGTGGGCCCAGAGTCTCTGTGGGGTTTTTTCCATCTTTATTGTTGAAAGTATTACATATGTCCCTCCACCCCATTGACTTCTCCCCAACCCCCCCCTGCCCCCCCAATCACATGAGTCTTCGACAGGGAGACACTTTCAGGACCATTGGGAGAAAGAGATTCGGCCTGGAAGAAGGAGCGAAGATTCGGCATGAGAAGGAATCCACCCAAGTTTCAGGCTTTGAAGGTGGAGGAAGGAACCCTGCGCCCAGGAGTGCAGGGGGCCTCTAGGAACTGGAAAAGGAGAGGGAGCAGGCTTTCAGATAGAGCCTCCAGAGACCTCTGCCAACACCGTGACTTGAGGTCTCCCTCGCTTGGAGCGGATTATCCAGCAAGGGCAATCGAACCTGATTATCATGAGGAGGGAGGGTTGCTGCTGCATAATGGGAGCAGGGAGAATGAGTGCCAGGGGACTCACGGGTGTCTCTTGGTGCTCCATGCCCAGTGACACACTGTCCACAAACGGGCAACTGCAGCCGCCATAGCCTGAAAAGGGCACAGTAATCAGGCTTAGAAAATGGAAGTCCGGCTCAGCTGGTGTGGCTCAGTGGTTGAGCATTGACCTATGAACCAGGAGGTCACAGTTCGATTCCTGGTCGGGGCACATGCTGTGTTTGCGGGCTCCATCCCCAGTGTGGGGTGTGCAGGAGGCAGCCCATCAATGATTCTCTCTCATCATTGTTTCTATCTCTCTCTCCCTCTCCCTTCCTGTCTGAAATCAATTAAAAAAAGAAATGAAAGTCTGGGTAACCCACCAAGCAAGCCATCTAGACCAGTACCTGGTGCCGCCTGAGAGTGAGGAGACGCAGAGGAGGAAAACGAAGAGTCTCGGTTGCAGCCTTAGAACCAGCGCAGCAGTGGGCATTGTGGCTTGTCCCACTGTCCCTCCTGGGATACGTCTTATCCCTCTCCCCACTCCTCCTCTTTTGAGAAATTGTGACCTTAAAGAAACAGGGACAGCCTCCACTTGATGAGGGGCATGAGTGGCTCTGAGCAATGCAGGGCACTCAGTGCCTCCGCCATCCGTCGCCGCAGGCCTTACCCATTGGTACACACCAGCCTGACTTCCAAGTGCCAGCATCTTTGCCTGCGGCTTTTGTTTGGCCAGCGGCTTTGCCCCAGCACATGCCAGCCACAATTGGCCTACCCCCAGAGCAATTCGAAACCAGTGACTGGTGGGAACTGGTGTAAACACACCAGTAACTTCACGCCTGCTGGGAGGGTGGGGATAACTCATGATACACTGGCTCTCAGAGTTCCCCAGTGGTTTTGAGACCCAGTTTTTCATCCTGAATATAAAGTGGTATTTCACGCCCTAGCCAGTTTCGCCAGTTTCGCTCAGTGGGTAGAGCATCGGCCTGTGGACTGAAAGGTCTCAGGTGTGATTCCGGTCAAGGGCACATGCCTGGGTTGCAGACTCGATCCCCAGTGGGGGGCATGCAGGGGGCGTGCAATGATTCTCTCTCATTGTTGTTTCTATCTCTCCCTCTTCCTTCATCTCTGAAATCAGTAAAAATGTATTTTTTAAAAAGTGGTATCTCATTATTACATTGAATTGCATGTCCCTCATGACTCCTAGTGAATTTGAACATATTTTCATGTTTGTTAGCCAGTTGGATTTGCTCTTCTAGGAGCATTAGATCCTTTGTACATATTTTTCTCCCCTTCCCCCACAATCTTACTTGGAAAATTTCAAGCCTAAAGGAAAATTGAAAGAATAACAATGATTATTTAGATATCCTAAGTATGTCAGTCAAGGCTCAATCAACCTGTTCTCACCACATAAAAGAAATGAAAGTTATATAACATGATAGGGGTTAGTTAACTATGGTGGTAATCATATTTCAATATATAAATGTATCAAATCAACATGTACACCTTAAAATTGCACAATGTTATATATCAATTGTACCTCAATAAACGGCTCAATCAGAGAAGCAGACCATTAGGATATGCATATACATATTCATACACACATTACTTTTTCAGTTACGAGATTTGTTACAGGGAGTTGCCTGTACACAAGTATGCAGTTGTAAGAGCTGGTTAAACAATCTGTGAAAGGCCACTGTCTTTGCTTCTGATGTTGGTGCTTGGAGTCTGCAGGGCAGGAAGGCAGGAAGGGAGGCAGATGGAACCCATGAGGACAGGCTGGAACCCGAGTCAGTCTCACGCTGCCTCCAACTCTGATGATGTGAATGTCCTGCCAGAGACGCCATTGCTCCACTGGAAGGCGAGCCCTGCAGGGCACATTCTAGCACAGCGCAGGCACTCTGTCAGGACGGCCACTGCTCCAGGACCATTTCTATGTTAGCCTTCCTGTTCCCGGTGAGTTGAATTCCATGTTCTCGTATATACAAAACCTCATTTTGGATTCCTCTTTTATTCCACTGATCAATTATTTTCCCTTTACCTATTGATTTGATCAAGTGGCCTAATGACATGTTCTGACAGTTGGTAAGGCAAAATTATCTTACTTTTTTTCTCTTAAAATACTTGTTCTTAACTATTCTTTGAGGTGTTAATTGTAAATATTTTAACTGTATACATTCTTTAATTTTGGGAGAAATGATTTTTTGGAGAATCACTTTCTGATGATATGTTATCTTCCAAGCCAAGGAAATGGTTGATTTCCTGTTTGCCTCAATCTTGCTTTAGGTCTTTGAATAATATTGTACAACTTTCCTTATGAGTACCATATGTTTCTTGATTAAATTCACATATAAAACTTACAGTTGCCCTGACCGGTTTGGCTCAGTGGATAAAGCGTCAGCCTGCGGACTCAGGGGTCCTGGGTTAAATTCCGGTCAAGGGCATGTACCTTGGTTGCGGGCGCATCCCCAGTGGGGAGTGTGCAGGAGGCAGCTGATCGATGTTTCTCTCTCATCGATGTTTCTGGCTCTCTGTCCCTCTCCCTTCCTCTCTGTGGAAAAATCAATAAAATATATATTTTTAAAAATACTTAGTTATTAGGAATGTAATGTAAAACATGGTGACTGTAGTTACTCATGCTGTACTGTACATTTGAAAGTTGCTAAAAGAGTTGATCTTAAAAGCTCTCATCACAAGAAAGATGTGTAACTAAGTGAGGCGATGGATGTTAACTAGACTTATGGTGGTGATCATTATGTTGTATACCTGAAACTAATATAATGTTATATGTCTGTTATATCCAATTTTTTAAAAATTTACATACTGTAACAGTGATTACAAGGATAGTCTCAATACCAAACTCCCAGGATTCAAATCCCAACTCTTAACACATTACCAGCCAGCAAATCACAATCTCTCTGTTCCTCTGTGTTCTCTTATGTAAAACAAAAATCATAATAGTAATCTATCTCAAGAGGGTGTTGTGAGGAATGATTACATTAATACAAAGTGCTTACAATAGTGGATAGCATTATGGTGACTATAATTGTTATTATCCTAAGACTTCATAATTTTGTAACTGTAAATTGAATATTTTTTTCTGATTTTCAATTTGAGATGCTCAGTGCTAGAGTAGGAAAAGAGCAGTTTATGTTTGTTATATGTATCTTGTATCCAGTCAACTTTCCAAGTTATATTTTATACTAAGTTTTTTTTACTAAACTTTTTTACTATAGTCTTTTGAATTTTCTGGTATTACATTCATATCAGAAAAAAAAGTTATAATTTTTTAGATGACCATGACAATTTATTTTCTTGCATTTGGTAAAACTTCCAAGATATGTTAAATAATAATGATGATTGGCAAAATAAAAATAATTTATTTTGGTTTGTTTACTTTAGCAATATTTCTTGTTAGGTTTTAGTAAAAAGTCTTCATTATATTTAAGCAGTTTTCCTTTTTTTTCTTTTTTACTTAGGGTGTCTGTTAGGAATGGCATTCAGTTATGGCAGCTCTGTATATTAAGTATGGGATCTTTCCTTCTTTTACTATAGTCTTAACTAGTTTAACTGGCATGAAAAATATTATTTAAGGTTAGATAAAACTCAGGTGTGGTGCCATTTGAATGCAGACTTTAAAAAAGTAGATCTTTATTCATCTTCTAGTCTTTTCTATGATAGGTTGAACTCTTCAAGCTTTCCTATTTCTCTTGGGTCAACTTTGGTAATTTACATTTTTCCTGAAATGTATCCATTTCCTCTAAATTTTCAAATCTGTTGATGAGAAATTTTAAGTTTAACTTATCGTTTTTTCTCTCCCATAACTGTAATGATGTTTTCATTCTCATAACTAATCTTATCTGTTTTTACTCTCTTTTTCCCCCTACTTGGGCTTGCAAGAAGTTAATTTTATTAGCCTATTTAAGAACTTTTAAAAAAATGTTTTCATTGATTTTTGATAGAGAGGAAAGGAGAGGGATGGAGAGATAGAAACATTAATTGGCTGCCTCCTTCAGATCTACTAGGAATCAAAGTTGAAACTGGGCATGTGCCCTGACCAGGAATCAAACCAGTGATCTTCTGGTATATGGGTGGATACTCAACCATTGAACCACACTGGCTGGGCAAGAACATTTTTAAATTTATGCTCTTTAATACTTTCATTTGTGTTCCATTTCATTCATTTCAGTTTTTATTACATCCTGATTATTTTTTGTTTCTTTTCTTGTTCTTTTTAAACTTTATTGAAATAAGTAATACCTCTATTTTTTCTTTTTTTTAAAGCTTGCTGTCTTTATGGCATTTCAGGGATATATAATACAGAGTAATTGAGAAGGTTTCTGGTATTACACTTCTTTTTCATTCAGCACTTAAATTTTGTGAACACGATAATTTTGCTATCTTTTAAAACCGGCTTTAACGTATTGTAACTTACATACATTTTATCAATTTGTACAATCCCATGAGTTTGACAAAGATATTCAATCATGTAACCACCACCACAATCAAGACACAAAAAATGGCCACTGCCGCTGAGGTTCCTGCCTACTTTTTCTTCTTTTTTTAAAAAATATTTTTATTGATGTATATTGATGTATATCAATAAAATATATTTTATTTTATTGATGAAGGGAGGAAGGGAGAGGGATAGAGAGTTAGAAACATCCATCAGCTGCCTCCTGCACACCCCCCACTGGGGATGCGCCCACAACCAAGGTACATGCCCTTAACAGAATCGAACCTGGGACCCTTCAGTCTGCAGGCCAACGCTCTATCCACTGAGCCAAACCGGCCAGGACCCTGCCTACTTCTTTACAAGCAATCCTCACACCACTTTTCACCTGTCACTTATTGCCCTGGTTGGATATCAGTATTATCAGTTTTCTGCCTGGTGTATCTTTATCACATCTTTATTTCGCATATTTCTTTATCACTTTATCACTTTTTAAGTATCTTTCTTTTAAATAATATGGACCAGAATTTGATTTATAACAAAATCTGACAATATTTTAATGGAAGTGGAAGAATTCAGCACACACATTTTTATTGTAATGAGTGATGTATTTGATCTATTATTTCCATCTTAGTTGATTTTAAATTTTTATTTATTTTTTTAAAATACATTTTGTTGATTTTTTACAGAGAGGAAGGGAGAAGGATAGAGAGTTAGAAACATCGATGAGACAAAAACATCGATCAGCTGCCTCCTGCACACTCCTTCTGGGGATGTGCCTGCAACCAAGGTACATGCCCTTGACCGGAATCGAACCTGGGACCTTTCAGTCCGCAGGCTGACGCTCTATCCATTGAGCCAAACTGGTCAGAGCTAGTTTTAAATTTTTAAACAATGTTGTGAACTCTTTTCTTTTGCTGGATTGAATGAATAGCTATTCCCCCCATTTCCCCCCGTTAATTTGTAGTTTGTCATCCTATTAAATATTAATTCTATTTGCCCTGTTCTCTTAGACACATGACTCTTCTAGTATATGAACCGTACTATTTCACAGAACAACAACTATTTCCATCATGCTCTGTTTATCTTCTACTTCCTCCCCACCCTAATATATATGGTCTTAAATTACTTTCACTACCCTTCCCCCATTTCTCTCATCCTCCCTACCTGAGTTCCTGGAACACTTACCTTCCCCTTCTACTCACCAGCTGATTCCAGAGTTTCATTGAGATAATTAAAGACTCATTAGAATTTCCCTTACAGTATGTCCCATCTGTTCCAAGAGCCCTTCTTTAGTAGTTATATTACATGTTATAAATATGTAGGACTATAGATAGAAATTAGAATTCATGGTTCATTGCTCCTCACTGATTTTTTTCCTCTTCATCTTCCCCTATGTTCAAGTCTCTGTTCTGATTATTTTTTTAAAAATCCTCACTTGAGGATATGTTTTTATTGATTTGAGAGAGAAAGAGAGAGAGAGAGAGAGAGAGAGAGAGAGAGAGAGAGAGAGAGAAACACTGATCAGATGCCTCTCCTACACACGAGAGAGAGAGAGAGAGAGAGAGGGAGGGAGAGAGAGAGAGAGAGAGAGAGAAACATTGATCAGTTGCCTCTCCTACACACCCTGACCAGAGATTGAATTTGTAATCCAAGTCTATGACATCACCGGGAATCCAACCCACAACCTTATGGTGTATGCTCCAACCAACTGGGCCGCCAGCCAGGGCTCATTAATGTCTTGAAAGTATTTTTCAGCCTAGCCTGTTTGGCACTCTCACATCATCAGTGTTTCTCTCTGTCTTTACCTCTATCCCTTTTACTCTCTGCAAAAGTCAATGGAAAGCCCTAGATGGTTTGGCTCAGTGAATGGAGCATAGGCCTGTGGACTGAATGGTCCTGGGTTCCCAGATTTGATTCAGGTCAAGGGCCGGTACTATACCTGGGTTGCAGGTTCCTCCCAGGCCCGGGCCCTGGTCAGCGCATGCAGGAGGCAACCAATCAATGTGTTTCTCTCACATTGTTATTTCTGTCTATTCCTCTCTCTTCCACGCTCTATTAAAAAAACAATGGAATAATATCCTCAGGTGAGGATTAAAAATTAATAATAATAATAATGTCTTAGATGAGATGCTTGGTGACTTTTGCAAATCTTTGATATGTATCTTTCTTCTTTGGCTGGGTCTGGGTTATAGGCCTTTTCTTTCATTAACTCACATTCAATTTTTTGGTCTTTTAACGTCCAGGGTAGCACATGAGAAGAAAGAACTTTCTTTTTGCCTGAAAATGTGCTAAGCTTTCCCATATCCTTAAGAGCTTATGGATTTTAACCTTCATATGGCTAAGTGTGTGTCTTTTCCTATCAGTCCAGTCTGGAACTTAAGTCTTTGTTTTGCTCCGGGACATTGAATCTATGATTTGATGACCCCCACTCTCTTGTTCCTTATTCTGAAGGAACTCTTAGAAGTTGAGTTAAGTTTCTTGGATCTGTTCCAATCTCCCATCTTTAACCACATGATTTGCATCTCCATATTTTTGAGATACATCATCTTTAATTTTCTAGACCCATTTTCGGGTTTTAGCAGTACATCCTCCCCTTTGATTTATCTATGGAAATTGGGGGTTCTGATTTTCTAGTTCAGGGAAAACTTTTTTGTTTGAGCTTCACACATTTTTTGGTCAGAGATTCACCCGCTTCCTCCAGCAGGTCTCTCTGCCTCTCTGGTTTGCCTTTCCCAGCTTCAAGGGCTGAGAAATTCAATCCTCCGCGGGTTTTTTTGGAGCGTAGGGAAGGCCAGCAAAGCCATTGATGATTCCTGGAAAGCAGACTGTTTCTGGGACTTGCTCTTGGCTCTGAGGCTCTTCTCCAGAAATTTGTCCTCAAATTCTCTGCCAAGAGCTCAGCAGAGCCCACTTAAAGAGTTCCTCACCCAGCCCTGACCAGATTGCACAATGGTTAGAGCATCAGCCCATGGACTGAAGGGTCCCGGGTTTGACTCCGGTCAAGGACACGTGGCTCGGTTGCAGGCTGGATCCTGGCCTGGTTGGCGCACGTTTCTCACCTCAGTGTTCTCTCTTTCAGCCTCTCCCCCTTCCTTCCACTGTCCCAAAAAAATAAAAAATAAACGGAGCCCTAGCTGGTTTGGCTCAGTGGACAGAGCATCCGCCTGCGGACTGACGGGTCTGGGTTGGATTCCGGTCAAGGACACATGCCTCAGTTGCAGGCCCTGGTCTAGGCTCCTATGGGAGGCAGCCAACCTTCGCGCCTCTCACATATCAATGTTTCTCTCTGTCTCTCCCCTGCACTTCCTTCCACTCTCTCTAAAAATCAATGGAAAAATATCCTCGGGTGAGGATTAATAAAAGAAAAAATAAATAAAACAAAGTTCCTCACCTACAGCTGAGCGTCATCAGAGGGGGTGTGTGGAGGGAGGTCTTCATAGCGTTGCTGCTGGTACATGCGCAGAACCCCCTCCCTCTGAGTAGGATAAGTATTCCTGACAAAGTGATAATCACCAAAAGGCTTACAAACCGAAGCCGTTATTGGGAGGGCAGGACTCAGGAGTTGCAAGAGTTAGGAAGTCTAACTTAGACTGAGTGACTAAGCGGAAAAAGGAATTCACTAGCTTGCTTACATAACCAAGAAGACCAGGAAGCAGCTCTTGCTCTTGGCGGGGCGGGATCCAGGGTTTCCAATGAAGTCATTAAGACGTGGTCTCCCCCTGACCGGCGTGACTCAGTGGATGTAGAGCCTCTGCCTGAGGACTGGAAGGTCTCAGGTTGGATTCCGGTCAAGGGCATGTACGGTGGTTGCAGGCACATCCCCAGTAGGAGGTGTGCAGGAGGCAGCTGATCCTTGTTTCTCTCTCATGGATGTTTCTGACTCTCTGTCCCTCTCCCTTCCTCTCTAAAAAAGTCAATAAAATAAAAATAAAAAGACTTGGTCTCTCTCCATGTCCCTGTCCTGCTACCCTCCTTGTGGCCAAAACCAAGTTGAAAGTTTAGACTCATTTTGACAGAGCGCAGTGCAACGCGGGAGCCTGCGGGGCCTCGGAAGGGGGTTGCGCTGCGGCCAAGGCCCCTCCCGCGCACAGATGATTCGCTAGGAACTTCCTCCGTCCTCGGGTCCGGGCTTATTCCTGTCCCCGCGCTGGGATCTCGGGAGGAGGGGGGACGGGAACCCCAAAGGGCTCTGGCTTCCCCGGACCTGCTCTGGGATTCTGCCCGGGACAGGGCGCTCCTGGCTGGAAAAAAACACCAAGAGGCAGGAGGCACGAAGGGAGGCACCCGGGGCCGTGGGCGGGGAGCGAACCCCCAGGCACTTGGTCCAGGGAAGCGCTCAGCCAGCTGCAGGGGGGCGGCCAGGGGCCCCGGAAGGTGCCTGCGGCTCACCCGGCCGCCCCGCCTTCTTTATCCCCTGGATTCGGAAGGTGCCGCAGACCCGGCGCTCAGTGGACATCCCGGCCGGGGCCGTGGGAGGGAGGGAGCAGAGGGCCCGGGCTGAAGAGCGCGAGCCACGCCCAGCCCACGCGGAGTCCGTCCGCGACGCCCCGCCCCCCGGGCCTGGAGACTTCACTTCCCGGCATGCCGCGGGCCCGCAGCCGCGCGCCTGCGCAGAGCTGGTGGCGAGGCCGCGTCCCGCCGCGCGGGGGCGCTCGGAGCTCGGCGCTGCCCCGGCGGGAGGCCGCAGAGCCCGGTGGGAGAGCCGGTCGCGGGTGAGGGTCGTCGGAGGCTGAGACGGCCGGCGAGTCCCGGTGGCGAAGCCCTCAGCGCCCAGGCCGCGGGCACGTTGGGCGGCTGCAGCTTGGCAGCCTTCAGATCCCCGCATCCCGCCGCGGCGGTGCCCGCATCCGGTACCCGCCCCGAAGCCGCCTTCCCTCCCACACAGCCCAGCTGTCCCAACGGCGGCCCGGGCTGCTGGTGGGAGCGCAGGCGGGGTGCTCAGGGCCAGGAGCCCAGGGCCTGGGTTACGGGGTGCCTGTGTGTGTGCGGAGGAGGCAAGGCCCCTTCTTCCTGGCGCCACCAGGCCGGTCTCTGGCGCACGGTCCCCACTCGGCCTTCCCTGGGGCGCTGGGGAGGGGAGAGGTTTGGAAGTAAGAGCCTCCCCCGTCTTCTGCCCCGCAAGCCTGTCCGCCCTGCCTCGACAGGGGCCCGGGGAGGAGACGGTCTAGACGCCAGTTGCAGGGCCGGTGGCGGGGAGCAGCGCCGGGGCCGCCGAGCTCGCAGACCCGGGTGATGGGATTGGGGCGGTCGGTCGGTCGGTCGGTCCCAGGGGCAATTCTAGCAGTTCCGCCCCCCCCCCCGCCCCTGCCGCGTGGAGGAGGCTGCCCCCTCGCGCCCTCTTCCCCAGCCAGGCTCCCCCGGGGAGCGCTCTGTGCAGACAGCGAAGCTCACACCCCCACCGTGTGGGGTCTACTGCAGGTCTGTGACCCACTTAATAAAATGCATACAGTTTTTGAGAAATTTTATTTAAAAACTTGGGGACACAACAGAGGCAGCAGGATGGAGACTGGTATTCTCCTGCTCAGGGTTCTCAGACCAGAGCCAGGCTTGGGTTCAGGTTGCTCGTTCCCAGGATCTCCCCCCACCCCACCCCCAGCCCGTGGCCTCCCCAGGGAGGGGTGTACCCACCCAGGTCCTCCCTCTCAGGCTCTTACCCCTCCCCCACTGCCCGCTTCCTGCGTCTGAGGAGACACAGATGTCAGTGAGAGCAGTCGTGGGGAGGACCTGGTAAAACTCCGGAAGGAGGAGGAAGCGAGGAGGAGGCCACTGCCTCTGCTCTCTCCATCCCCAAGCAACGGGGGGCCTGCTTTTCCCTGGACATAGCTCCTTCAGGTCAGAGAGGAGGTTTGGGGAACCTCGCCTCCTGTGACCGGGCAGTGGCTGACTGTCTTGGGGGGTTTGCTGGGGAATAGTCATGCCCCGAGCGGTAACCCCTGCAACCCAGGAAGCTGGGGCGATGCCAGGCCCTCCATCTCAGCTGGGTGCCGTCTGGCTGTTGGCGTAGGCCTGGTCCGGGAAGGAAGCCCGGGCCCTGCGGGTCTGGGCACACACGGAGGCATAGAGCTCGGGCTCCGGCCCCGAGGCCTGGGGCTTCGGCTCCGAGTCCAGCACCACCTCCGAGTATTTGATGGGGGTTCCGGGGCTCGGGATCCGGCCCTGAGGAGGCCGCAGCTGCAGGCTGGTATAGCACATCACCTCCTCTGCAGCCTGGAGGTGCAAGGCTGTTAGAAGTGCACTGGACCCTTGAAAAGGCGCGCCCCCCCCCACTTCCTTCCCTCCCCCCTCTTCCTCAGCCACAAGTGACTCCTCACCCTGGTGGGGCCTCCACCTGTGGCATCCTGCTGGTCTGGCCCTGGCTCCTGAGACAGTCGTCCTGGGACAGGGAGCAGAAATCTGGTCACTTCTTGTTCCTCCTCCTGCAGCCCTTCACCCCACCCACCCAGGACCTGTTGTTGCCTCTCCCCTCTGCCAGTTTCCTACCTGTCTTCAGATAATGCAGGTTCCCATACAGGGGGACCTCTTCCACAGACCCTCCAGAACTGCAACACAAAGTTTAGGGGGTAAATGGGGACCTCTTGGAAGGAAGAAATTCTCAATGATCCCATTTCTGTTTCCCTTCACTCACTGTCCCCGTCCTGGATGGTTCCTTCTCCAGCCACTACTGCATCGGAACAAGTGTGCGGCCAGCGAGAAGAGAAGCAGCAGCGTCACAGCCCCTAAGAGGACCCACAGTCCCCAGGCCTGGGTGAAGTAGGGAATTCCTGTGGAGGTGAGAGGACAGAGGGGTAGGTATTGCTGCCCGGCCCAGCCCTCCAGATCCCAGCAGATGGGACTTGGGGCCGCGTGACCCCTCCCCCTGTCCCTGCCCCGCCCAGCTTACCGGGCACTAGCTGATCCGTGCAGTTGGCGCCGCTGCTCATGACTATTGATGTGGGAGCCAAGTCTGCAGGCCTGAGCCTAGGCTAAGCCTGGCTTATGGTCTGACAGCTGCAGCAGCCCCCCTTACTCCCACCCCTCCCTGGCCTGGCCCCCACAGCTCATCATCCCCAAAACTGGTGGTGGCAGAGTCGCTGGTTTCCGGGGAGGAAGGGGGAGGGGAGGGATGAGTGAAAGACACCGCCCAGTGCCTGCACCTGCGCCACCCAGCAACTCCTGAGCTTCCGAAACTCCCCACCTCACGCCCCCCTTGCCCTTGGCCCTGTACCCCCTTTGGCCAGAGAAGAGAGAAGAAGGCCTGTGCCACTGTGTAGGTGAGCCCATGAAGACTCCAAGGGGGGGCAGAAGTGGCATGAGGCAGGATCCACAAGACAAGAAAGCCAGGCTTTATGACAGAGATTCTCTTATGCCACCAGATACCTGACTTTTCTCTCCAGTTCTGAGTCTCATGAGGAGATTGTGCTCCTGGGCGAACATGCTATAACATGGAATGGGATTGGGAGGTCTCCTGGTATGTACCATCATGTACCCCAAGGCTGATCCCAGGTGAAGGTGTTAGGATGACCATTGTCATTGTTATTATTATCTATACCAGAGGCCCAGGGCACAAAATTTGTGCTTGGGTAGAGTCCCTAGGCTGGCCAGTGATCAGGCCTGATAAGGGCCTGCCTTCCCCAGTTGCCGGCTGCCTTCGTTCCACGCTGCCCCCTGGTGGTCAGCACACATCATAGAGAGCTGTTGAACTCCCGGGTGGTAGAACTCCCTAGGGGATAATTTGCATATTAGCCTTGTTACTTGTTTCATTTCCTGATTATTACTGAAAATACTTTTGTCCTGTAGAAGAGAATTTTAAGAACATGATCCACACAGGTGTCAAATATGCCAAATATTCCTTGTTAACATTTTAAAACAGATTTCAAATTTTTAAAATCCCAATTTGTTGAATTGGGGTGGGGAGGTATAGAAATCAGAATATCTGGCAATAGTGGGCCCAAATTCCCTGAAGGCAACTATCAGTTGGGGGCCATTTATCATATTATACCCCCGGAACCACTTATTTACTTTGACTACACCAACTGGCTTGGAGTCAAGGTTTGGAGTATACTGTTTTGACACCCAGGCTGCCTCTGGTGGTCAGCTAGACCCTGGTAACTCCCCTGGGTTCGGGTGTCTCCCTGCAGTGCCCCCTTCCTTCCTGGAAAGACAGGAAGATATACAGCATTTTATTCATTTGTTCAACACGTGTACTTCATTCATTTAATACATTTGTACCAGTACCCATCACTATGTGCCAGGCTCTGGAGATGCAAATACGAGTGGGAAATAGTTTCTTTCCTCTTCAAAAAGCTCTTGGCCTAATCAGGAAGATGACCCTTCAAGCCCAGACAGTTATAAAAGACAGTGTGAAACAGTGGGAGACTGCCTAAGTCTTGCTGGTCAGCAAGAAGTGGGCAGGCCTGGAGGTGGGGTGATGTGAGAGGATATGGAGACAAGCAGAAAATGGTTGGAATGGCCTAGTCTCTTACCTGATCAACAACACTTAACCTTCATGAACCCGAGTTTCTTCATTTTTAAAAAGAGCTTAATTATACTTAACTGTTGGATCATTTGGAAACATTAATTTCCTTCAAGGATTCATTGAGTGCTCCCTTTGGCAGCATATATACTAAACTTGGAAAGATACAGAGATTAGCATGGCCCCTGCGCAAGGTGGACACTCAAATTTATTAACCAATGGCACCCCAATGAATTTAATTTTTTTAAAAAGGAGTGCTTGCTAGAGCCATGTAGGCTATAGGAATAAAATGGTAACGAAAGAGATTTACAGTCTAGCGGTAATTAATAGGCTACTTGATTTTAATGAATTGATTTTAATAAATCAGTGGATTTTTCATAGCGGCTACAGTTAATGAGCCTACATGAATCATTTGAGCTGACATCTGAATTGTTATAATTGTTATAAAATGCAGCCGCGCTGAGAATGAGCCCCGTGTGGTTAGTACGCGGAGACGCACCGCCTGCGTAACTAGAGGAGATGACGGACGACACCCTCGCCGCAGGCCGCTCGGCTCCCCCGCCAAACGGCGGGTTCGCTTCTTGGCGGATTGAGGTCGAGAAGCGGGGGCGGTCTACGCGCGTGCGCACGCGGCACTCTCTGCCCGCGGTCCGGGGACTTTCCCCTAGGCGCAAATGAGGAACCGCGTCCTCCGTCCGTAGCCTAGGCAACAGGCCTTCAGCGCGAGCTACGGTTAAAAAGTGACGTGTCAGCGCCTTTTATAGGCCCATCAGAAAACCTACCTTTCGGTTAGGGCGAGAAGGTTGGTGGGTTAAGAAATAATAACTTTTTGGAATCATCTCCTGAGGCTTCTGGAGGTATTCTAGCTAATACAGGTAAGAGTAAATAGATAAGAAATTAACTAATTTAGGAAAATTTTGCCAGTGGTCCTATGCAAATATACGTGGCCGCGCCCACACCATGTAGGCGTGGCCTTCTGGGGACGGCCGCAGCGAGACCGGCGCGCCTACCCATGAGCACTGCGGCGCTCCGCTGCCTGGCGCCGCGGGGCCCTGCAATGGCGAGCGCGGCGGTCTCGCCCGCGGGTGTTCTGGGGCTGCTACTTGTGTCAGCGCTGCCCGGGGTCCTCGGAGACCGCCCCAGCCCCGACCTCCGGGCACACCCAGGTACCAGCGAGGGCTGCTGGGGGGAGGCTGGGACTGCCCGGGGTCCCAGCCCGGTTGACCCTCCTCTGCCCTCCTCCGCAGGGGACCTCGCCCAGGTCTGCCCTAAGGCCGCGGAAGCCCGGCGGCCGCCGCCGCCCAAGGACCAGCAGGAGCGGGCCCGGGCGTTGCCTTTGGGGGCGCTGTACACCGCAGCCGTCGTGGCTTTTGTGCTCTATAAGTGTTTGCAGGTGCGGGAAGAGCCGTGGTGGGGGTGCCTCGGGCCTGAATATTCCTTGGGGGCGTTAGGGTACCAAGGACAGGAGAATCTTCCGGTCGTTCCATGAAACGAACAGTAGTGCCTTGGCTTTCCCGCATTATGGGGTCGTTTTGAACATCCAGTGAGGTAATGGATGTGAAGGGCACATGGTAAATTGTCAATAATAAATATCACATGTAGTCTTCGCAGCAAGCCAATGAAGAGATTAAGTCACTTGCTCAAGGTCAGAGCTAGTAACTAGTGGAGCTGGGATTTGAACCCGGCAACTGTGGAGTTCCTGGTGAGACTCCAACCAACAAGAGGTTGGTTACTGTAGTCAGTGTTTTTTGAGTTCAAGGTACCAAGCAGGCTCATGTTCTTGGGGACGAGGCCCTGAAATACGAATTGGCAGTACATTTTGGTGGATTGAAACTGTTGCAATGGAAAGTAGTGCCTTCCAGGGCTGTATGTGGAGCCCTGGTCCTACCACTCAACTGCATTGGGAAATAGCTCCAGAGCAATTTGGAGATGATGTTAAACTAGAACAGCTGATCAGGGTCCCAAATAGACTTGACAAGCTAGGATAAAGGACTGAATTCAATGATGAAATTTAACAAGGACAGATAAATTCTGTTCTTGGACCCAAGTATAGTCCAGAAGAAACATAACAGCAACAATTCATTAATTGGCTAATGAAGCTCATTTGTGTGATGTGACAACCCATTTCCTAAATAAGTACTGTGCATTATCTTATGATCAGAACATTCCCGGAGAAAACTTTATCCTCTTTTGGGCACTGATTTAAGACCTCAAGTTCAGTAAAGCAATCACAGAAAGTCATGTCAAATGAGCACGGACTGAAAAAGATTGGTGATATTAAGCTAGAGAGGACATGGGGAAGTGAGAGGGGGCAGGGGAATGACCATTGTCAAATTCCCAAGGGGCTATCATGTTGAAAAGACTTGATTTTGGAAGGTTCTAATCAGCACAATGACAAGAAGACACATGAAGGACAGTTTTTGTCTTTGTATATAAACTAACAACCAGAGCTTTATCAACCTGGAGGGAGCTGCTCTCTTCCGGGAGGTGTTAGAGTAGACTGACCGCTTGTGAGGGTGTCCTGACTGGCTGCTTCATGTCCTGGGTGAGGAGCTGGAGTAGGTGGGATTGGGATTCTCTGAGGTGAAAATCCCATAGTTTACTCTACCTCAAATTCTCCGCTTACGGCTTTGGAGACAAGGGGTGGGGAGCCTTGTTGCAGTATCTCCATTTCCTTCTGCAGCAGGAGAAAAAGGAGGCTCCTGTTCTCCAAGAAGAGGCCGGCAAGAAGGAATCACTGCAGTCAGGTGGGTTTTGCAGACGTCTTGCTTGGTAGGGAGTTAGCGGACAGCAGAAGGCGAGTAACCACTGCTCTCCTCTCTCCCTTACCTCCAGAGCAACAGCTGGCCCAGCTGACACAACAGCTGGCCCAGACCGAGCAGCACCTGAACAATCTGATGGCCCAGCTGGACCCCCTTTTTGAGCAGTAAGGAGAGCCATGTGTGGCAGGTGGGAAGTGGGGACACAGACTGGGCAGCCTCTGAGGGGACCTATCCACAGCGTAACTACCCTGGCTGGAGCACAGCAGGAGCTTCTGAACATGAAGGTTCACACCATCCACCAGCTGCTACAAAAGAGCAAGCCCAGCAAGGGTGTGGAGGTCCCAGAACCAGGTAACAGGCTGGGGTGAGAGTCTGGTGGCGGCAGAGACAAAGTATCTGAAACTGGAACACACTGATCTTCCCCTCACAGAGGCCAGCGCGCCCTTTCCTGAGGACCCATGTGTGAAGGAGGAAGACGAGGAGGCTGGTGACAGTCAGGCTTGGGAAGAGCCCCTGCCCTGGAGCACAGAGACGAGGAACCCAGCAACTCCGCGGGGAGTGGAGCAGGGGCTGAGGAGACGATGCAGCAAGGCTGCGGCAAAGGGCCCCAGTCCCAGCCCCCTCTGGGGAGGAGGGGCGGCAGCTGAAGGCTTAGGAAAACAAAGTCTGTTCTTGTGATTGGATGCTCCGGTGTGCTTTTTCCATCCCAGCTGGTCACACACACACACCCATACTCGGTGCCTAAGAGCAACTGGTCCTTCTTGAAAAGCTTCCCTTATTAGGACAAAAAGATGCTGCTGCCTCCCAGTAGGAGAGCTGAGAAGACAGAGGGAGCTCCAGTTCTTTTCCTTGTACTCCCAAGGCCCCCGTCATGCCAGCTCCAGGCACAAACATCCCTCTTCTCATACCATGTAGCTGAAACAGGCCTTTCCAAAAAAACAAACACAAAACCTTTACTTAAATCCAGTGGGAAAATAAAACTATAAAAATAGCCACATTTGCAAAGCCATAGCCTTGATAAACGACTGGCCATAGGCATAGCACCAAGCTTGTCAGCCCCAAATCCCCTCGTCTTGTGCTGGAGGGGCTGGTTCAGTGGAGGTTCAAATGGGTCAGACTTAGTTTACTGACTCTTAAGAGCTGGTCAAACAACCCAGTCCCAGGCAAGCACAAAAACCAGGAAGCAGTCTGTGTTTGTTTAGTTTTGTGCTCCTGACCCTGACCTATCCCTGAAGAATCCCGAGTCCTGGAATCCGTAAGATTCTTCTAGTTCTGGCTGCTGTGGAGAGAAGACAGTTCAGGTATAGGCATGAGCACTCTATTCATACTCTCATCAACTACGGGGGAGGATGGTGAGGTGGTGTCCCACAGATGAAGGACACGAGACAGGACCAGAACTGCTCATCTCCTGGGCCTCATCACAACACTTACCGAGGAAAGAGACAACTTACCTGATGGCCAAAGTCAGGCTGTGGTACCAGCGCAGCAGCTCCTCCCGGTCCGTGGACATGAGCAGTAGCTTCTCATGAGGAAAGGACAGCTGGGGAGAGTCACCTCTTAGTGCATAGCTCAGAAAGGTCCAGGCTAAAGCTCAAGGCCTTCCTGCTGCCATGGGAGTCGTTCGGGACTCACATGAGAACCAGATATGAACCCACAGACCCAGGAATGCTCTCTCAATGTAGTGGCCCAATCCCTAGGAAAAGGGTCCAGGCCAAGGAGATAAACGGGTGCATAGGTATTTGAGGTGTATGTTCGGCCTCCCCTACCTGACCTGGGACCCCCATCTTATTACTTACACTGAGCAGTCCACCACATGGGCCCCCCGAGTGGCCAAAGACCCTTTGGAGTTGACACTGGGCCATGGGGTAGATGGCCCGGCAGACGAAGGTGCCATTCTGCAGCAGGTACAATGGGGGTCGAGGCTTGGCCAGGACAAGCACGTCAGAGAACAGGAAGAACATTCGGGGCCGAGGTTCCCCACGGGGAGGCACCACCAACAGCCAGCCCTGGCGTAGGAACCAGCGACCTGGGGGATGGGAGAGCTGTTATTCTGATGCAGCTCCAGGACCATGCTCCATGGGCATAAAAGAAAAGGGAGGCTGAGGAAACTGGGTATGTGCTGGCAATATAGCGGGTGAGAAGAAAAGGGCAGATTGAGGGCTAAGGGGGAAGGATGCAGACCACCTGAGGTGAGCCCCTTTGCCTGGCGGCCACCGAGAAGACCCTGGACACGCCGGAGGTGCTGGTCATTCTTCTGTTTCTGACCAATGGTGTGAACTCTCTGGGCAGTCTCACTTATCAGCCGAGCAGCCCCTGGAATAACAGCCCAACCCCATTCCCAGCACATCTTTGACTCTGGGGACTGGTGGTGGGGAAAGGCTACTCCCTAGGGAACCAGGGTTAGGCTCTAACTTGAAGAGCAGGCAGGACAACAGGAACATCAAAGGAAGACAGGGTCATACCAGACATTGTTGGAGGTCACAACCCAAAAGGAATATAGGAAAGGCAGCCTTCTGTCTCTGAGTTTTGGCAGAGCAAGAACATACGTGTGAGCTGTTGGTGGTCAGGGCTGTTGGGACTTGTGTTTTCAGCCAAAGCAACAACAAGATTTTCATACCTAGAGTTAGACAATTGGAAGTCTATGAGGGGACGTAGAGCTGGGAAAAATTCCCTCTGCCTGACACACACACAACCCCTTACACGTGCTTCCACTGCAAAGCCAGGAAAGATCTGCTCTGGCTTGGAATCCCCTCTTTCAAAATCTGGGCTCACGCCACATCACCCTTTGCCATCCCACACTGAAGAGTCAGGGGCAGACTCTTCAGAAATTCTAAACTGGACCAGCCTCTCATCTCAGCAAACTCTTCCAAATACCGTGTCACCAGCCCATTACGAGCCCCCGCGCTCCTAATGTGGAGTTGCACAGTCCCAGCTAAGGGTCGGAGGCTGCAGACTCCAGGTACTCCAGTGGGTTCTCATTTCCTCTTGCAAAAAGGGTTCTAGGAGCATTTTGTCCCAGGAGAGAGGCATTGGGACAGACCCCAGGACTCCCTCAAAGAGGAGGGACTCAGGAAAGGGAAGCTGGCTGAGTCGGGGAGAGTTCACTCACTGCTGAAGCCTCCGCAGAGGCAAGGGGAGCAGGTCCTGGAGCTGAAGGCCCCCCAACTCAGGGCGGCCTTCCTGAAGCCTCACGAACCTCCGGAATCGCTTGCTTTTCTTTAGTTGCTCCTGGAGTGAGGGGAGGGGGTTGGCAGCAGAGAGAGAAGCCACTCTTTATATGGTATTCACCTGCGTACACATCCCCAGCCCTCAGCAAGCTGTGAGCTCCTGGGAGACCCCTGCCTCCCCACGGGGAACCTAGCACAGAACTGGCCTCCCAAAGGGCTTCTGAATGCAGGGACTGCGTGAAGTGTGGGTCTCCAGATGGAGAGGAAATGGATGGGCAGGAGAGGAAGGACTTGAGGGCCCTTCAGGTTACCTGCAGGGTGGTCTGGGACCTCTCCGCGTTGGCAGCAAATTGGGTGTAGAGCTCCAGGTAGGGGCAGAAGCCCTCCAGTCCCTGTCCCCAGTGCCCTCCTTCCAGGTAGGGAAGCAGCTCTCTGCGTGGGTGAGGACAACAAAGGAGCTGCCACAGAACTGCTCAAGCGCCGCATTTCATCCTTCTAACCCTGACCCATGGGTCGTGCTGTTACCCCTTTTACAGATGGAGAACGCGGGCACTGGGCCAAGACCACAGGTGAGGTCACTGGCAGACTCAGAATATGAACCTGGGTCTCTCCGTGCAGTGCCAGAAGCCAAGGCGCCCGCTCCGTCCCTCTCCCCACGCCCCTTCCACTCACTGGCTGGCGCCGCAAATGAGCTCCCAGGGCCCAAACAGGGCCTGGCGCTCCGGTGGTCGCAGGGTGCCCTTGGCTCTCAGAATCCCCACGAAGTACTGCGGAGAGAGAACGCCGGCGTGTGGTCCGCAGGACGAGGCAACGCCAAGGCGCGGCTGCAACCTGCAGAAGTCTGCCCGGCCCCCAGTGCAGGAGGACAGAGCAGGACGCCCGGGCCCGGGATCACCGCCCTCGCAGAGACCCTCCCACACCCTGGGCTCCCGCCCCATTCGAGAGGGCACGCGGGGCCCCCACCGTGGCCACCAGCCCCAGCTGCTCCTGGTAGCGCCGCTCCGTCTCCAGCAGCTCCCGGGCGGTGCAGGCGCGCTTCCGCTCCCAACGGGCACGCTGCTCCTGCACCGGGCACCGGGCCCTGGGCCCCGGGGTCTCCATGCCTAGCTGACCAGGGGACACTTCCGGCCACAGCCCGCCGGAGATTCAAATGCCAACCGCTCAGGGGCAGGACAGCGTGGAGGAGAGCGCCCCCTGGCGCCGGGAGGCTACGCGCAGGACGGAGCTTGCGCGGCGGCCTGCCAAGCAGCGTCTCGGCTCCGCTAGGGCCTCGCCCCACCGCCAGGGCGGCGCTGTAGGTACGTGACGTCCGTCGGAGTACAGCCGAGTGGGGCAGGTGAGTGGCTCTCTTGAGTGGATCTCATTGGGGCAGCAGCCTAGACTTTGAGCCGGCATCCTTGGGGGTGCAGACACTGGCAGGCCTGTGTCCTATCGGTCGAATTGGGAAAGGCACAATAGTTGCAGTACATATTCTGTACTGGGCCCATGCCAGACGCTGAGATTCAGTCATTTCCAATGCATCTTTACAATTAAGAACTCTCACAAGTCAAAAAGTTTGAAATATTTTGGCCTCTGGGCAAAAGTTTATAGGTTTTGCCCGGCCGGCGTGGTTCAGTGGTTGAGTGTCGACCTATGAACCAGGAGGTCACGGTTTGATTCCTGGTCAGGGCACCGGTTGCAGGCTCGACGCCAGTGTGGGGTGTGCAGGAGGCAGCCAATCAGTGATTCCTCTCTTCATTGATGTGTCTATCTCTCCCCCTTACTCTCTAAAATCAATAAAAACATATATTTTTCAAAGTTTATAGGTTTTAAGTTACTAACTTTGTTTCTTATTCCAGCCAATTAGCTAACAGTCAGCAGGCGTCAATAACTAACACAATGGTTCTGAATTGCTTAATTTGGTCAAAGGCAAAAGCCTGCAGTTGATTAGCCTGTGGTACCTAGTCAAAGACAGTGTGTACAGATTTCCCGTTTTTAGCTCTGGAGGGTCAACTGGCAGTGCCGTTTTGTCAATATGTATGTGAAATTTTAAAGTGTGCCTCTCTTATTGCCTAACAATGCATTCTAAAGAAGTAGATATGGGGACAAAATTACATGTGCCAAGATGTGAAGTGCAACATTGTAACAACAGATAACCTAAATATCCAAAGGTAGTAAATTGGCTAGGAAAAATGTGGTGCAGCCATTTGAAGGAATAATATGAAAGCATGAAATGATCTTAAAAAGCTGTCAATATGGGGAAAGGTACGCAGTGTATTGCTGAGAGAAAAAACCCAGACTATACAGCTGTTTGCAAAGATGATCTCATTTATATATAATATATATGACTAGAAGGATAAAACAGTGGTTTTTATCTCTGGTGATGAGATTGAGAATAATTCATTCAGCAGATATTTATCAAGCACCTACTCAGTGCCAGGTACTGGATCGTTGAGATTAAAGGGGTGACTAGGACTCTTCTGCCCTCCTAGGTTTTCTGCTTGAGCGTGCATGCATTACTTTACTTTGTAATCAGAAAAAAAATATATTAAAAACTCAGGTTTTAGATAAACTTTGGACCCCATGCCTATTATTCCGGATTCCTAGGAATCTGGGCCCCACGTCAAGAACCAAGTTACTGTCAGGGACCTGAAGTCTCCTCTAGCTCTCTGACATTCTAAAAATTCCAAGAAAGGAAAAATGGTCGTCTTAGATCCGGGAGAAACAATTTGATGGGCTTGGTGGAGGAGAGAGAGTTTGGGTCAGACTGTACCTTGGAATGGGTCCCAAAGAGACTGGTGAGACCATCTAGTGCAGTGGTTCTCAACCTTCTGGCCCTTTAAATACAGTTCCTCATGTTGTGGTGATCCCCAACCTTAAAATTATTTTCATTGCTAATTCATAACTGTAATGTTGCTACTGTTATGAATCGTAAGGTAAATATCTGATATGCAGGATGGTCTTAGGCGACCCCTGTGAAAGGGTCGTTCGACCCCCAAAGGGGTTGCACCCCACAGGTTGAGAACTGCTGGTATAGTGGGAAGCCTGGTCTCAAGAGAATGTGGGACGGTTTGCAATAAGATCTCAAGTGAGGAAGGGCACCGTGAGCCCAGTTGATGAGAACACAGCACAGCACCTTGGGGTGCAGTAGTGGTGGGCGTTTTGGGTGTGCTGCCAGTGTCTGAGGGTACTTTATAGAGCCTACTGTGAGCTCAGACAAGGGAGGAAAAAGAGGAAAATGTCGAGAAGACACACTGAGTATAATTAGAGACAACTGATTTCCTGGAGACCACGTCTCCCCCAGAGCAAGTCAGGTACATCCTATAGTCTACCTGAAGCAGACAGACTCTCTACTCCCAACTCGATCCCCAAAGCCAAAAAAAGGCAGGACCAGTGGGAGAAGGTCAGAAGGCAGCCAACCACCTCTCTATTCTTTAATTACCCTCAACCTCTGCTTTCAACTCGCTGGGTGCTGGAGAAGCCCTAGGGATGCTTCGAACAATGATTATCAGTTATTCCACAAAAATCAAATGCCTCTTATATGCCACATTCTGTGCTAGGCATGAGATGAAACAATGGGTAATGAAATATGGCCTCTGCTCTTACGGATACTGATAGCCTGGCATAGCGGACATGGTAAGGAGTCACCATAGAGTGAGATAAACATTACAAAGGATGTATAGGCTTTTATGCAGGCAGGAGTGACTCCATCTAGGGGTCAGGGAAGGCTTCTTGGAGGAAGTAACAATGTGAATTGATACCTAAAGGATGAGCAAAACCTGGTGAGGCAGGGTTGGCAGTAGAGTAGAGGTGAGAGAGACAAACAGCATGAACGAAGTTTGGAGCTCTCGTGCACACACACACACACACACACACACACACACGGTGCATTCAAGGAGCTGCTAGAAGCTCAATAAGATTAGAGCATAGATTGCAAAAGAGAGAGTGATGAAAACCGAGACTGGGGAGACAGAGAGAGGCCAAGCCATGGAGGGAGTTTATACCAGTAAGACTAAGTCATAAGTGATAGTAAACTCAAAGTGGCTAAACGGTATTAGCTTATGCAACTGAAAAGTCCAGATGCAGATGGGGTTAGCTTAATCCAGCAACTCAATAATGTCACCCAGGATGTAGGATGTTAATTAGGCAGCTGCTTATGGATCTGATGTGGAGAAGAGAGTCCAACCTTGCATACTTGTCTGTCATGACCTTGTAGAAACCATGGAAGTGGATGAAACTGCCTACAAAGAATATGAAGAGGGATAAGGCCAGAAGGCATGGGAATTTCCAACACAAACCCATTTCTTCTCATCCTGAGCTGAAAATGGCTACTGTCAGTTCTAAAATGGCTAATGTCATCGTGGGCTAAATGGTGGTCCCCGTAAAGATATGTCCATACCCTAACCCCAGCAGCCTGTGATTATGAACTTATTTGGAAAAGGGGTCTTTGCAGATGTAATTAAGCTAAAAATAAGATCGTTCTGGGTTATCTTGGTGGACCCTAGCCAATGACGTGCTCCTAGAAGAGGCAGCAGGGGGAGACAGGGAGGAGGTCATGTGAAGCTGGAGGCAGTGATTGGAGTTAAGCAGCCACAAGCCAAGGAATTCCTGGCACTGCCAGAAGCTAGAAGAGGCTCTAAAGCAGTGGTTCTCAACCTTCTGGGCCTTTAAATACAGCTCCTCATGTTGTGACCCAACCATAAAATTACTTTCGTTGCTACTTCATAACTGTAATGTTGCTACTGTTATGAATCGTAATGTAAATATCGGATATGCAGGATGGTCTTAGGTGACCCCCGTGAAAGGGTCGTTTGACCGCCAAAGGGGTCGCGACCCACAGGTTGAGAACCGCTGCTCTAAAGCTTTCAGAAGGAGCAGGGCCCTGCCAACCCTCTGATTTCAGATTTCTGGCTTCCAGAGAGAGAGAGAAATTCTGTTGTTCTGAGGCACCCAGTAGGTGGTGGTTTGTCACAGAAGTCCTAGGAAACGAATACAGATGATGTCGACCGGAACTGCAGGTCAGCTTCAAGGCCCCAGGGGGGCTTTGATCTGTCTTTGCTTCTAATCCATGGCTGGGGCGCGGGAGGCTTTTCCTCCTCCCCACCAGCGGGTAGCTCCCTCCTTGCAAACAGACCCTCCTGACCAAAGACTTGGCCTTCATTAAGGTTGTGCACCAGGTGGGGCTGCCCCAGTCGATCGGTCCTGAGTACACTCTGTCCCAACCTGGGGAGGCTCAGGAAACAAGACTCTGGGAGCTCAAACCTGTTTTGGAGTTTGGCAGACTCCCAGCTGGGAAGGTACAGTCCCAGGTCACAGTCCACATTCCCCACCCAGACCAAAGACACAGTCACACACAGAGACAGAGAACTCATGAGCGAGGCAGCCCCATGCAGAATGGCATTTGGAAAGTCAGAGAGATCTGCACCTGGACACAGATCTGGACTCTGAACTACAGAGAGAAGGCAGCAGAGAGGGCAGGGAGATGTGTGGACACAGAGTGGCACAGAGAATTATGCAAAGAGATCCTGACAGAGACCTAAAAAGGAAAAAGATGGAAACAGACTATTTGGAAAGAGAGAAAACAAAATGAAGCTGGGATTACTATTGAAGAAAGATGTCGAGACATAAGGACCCCACACTCCAGTTAGCATGGTGTTTCTGTCTCCTGTGCTTCCCATAACTCTTCCACCTCAACTGTATTCCTTGTTTCCACACTCCATCTTGCCTAGGTCCATTCAATTTAGATATTACCATGGACCTTCCATGTGTCAGGAGCCAACCAGGGTGCTGACAACACAGCTGACCAAGTTAATGAGACGATCATCCGGTGTGCACACTGGATCAAATTGCCATCGATGGAAGCCTCTTAATTTGGCTCCAGAAGTGGCACTCTAGATGGTTAGATTAATTACTTTCTAAAACGATTGCTTCAAGAAATAGCTGTTGTTCAGCCTCATAAGTTTTTGGTATACAGCATAGCAGTCACTCTGACAAGGCATAAAATGGGGTGCCATAAAAATGTGGTATCATGTTCCGGGAACAGTTATGGTTCAACATGCACAGGTCATTGACAAAGAGCTCCTTTCCCCGGGGGCAAGGAAGTCAGCTTAGTCAATTCGGTTTCCTCAAGTCCAGGCAAGGAGATCTGCAGAGAGAAAAATGCTCAATAATGACTGTTGAATGAAAAAATGGCTCAATCAATCAAATACTGAACCCTGCCTTTATGGAGCTAAGGTATTAGAACAGATAAAGCATCATAAATCATCTTAATCTGAATTAGATGGTGGGCAAGGTTCTTAGCAAGGGCAGGCAAAGCGCTGTAGTGGCTGAGGCACCAGAAATCTCTTCCTATAGTACAGTTAATCAAGAAAGACTTCCTGGAAGAAGTGGCTTTGGAGCTGACCCTTGAATAACAGAAGGGATTTAGACAGGGGAGATAGTAAAACTATTTAACATGGTAGTGGGTGCACAAACACCGATCCATCTGAGTGGAAGCTGGCTCAGGCATTCTAAATGGGACTCTGGAGCCCTGCTGTGATAAGGGGTCATGAGGAGGTTGGGAGAGTCCCCAGGAAGGAGCTGGGGTAGCAGGAGCACTCCGGAGTGAGGGGCTGGTCACCAACAGAATTAGGAATAGGCCAATATATTTAATTAACTTGTACAACCATACAGATGTACAGTACCTACTGAATGTGAGTTCCAGATAGGAGCCTCCTGTGATGGCCTTACTTTAATTTGGTTTGTCGAAGCCATAGGGGCCTTACTACAATGTGAGCTACAGCTGTTTCCAGTCCAATGCTGTATCCCTGGGGCCTAGGACAGTACCTGGAGGATTGGAGGAGGCTCAATAAATATTCGGTAAATGGGTTAGGCAGAGACTGGGAACCTCAAGCCCATATTGGGGTCCTCTCATTTGCCTCCTAGCACCCACTCTCCCCCTCCAATCCATGCTCCACACCAGCCCTCAACATGACCTAATATGGGAATTGCATTGTCATTCTCCCAACATATTGGATGCCTCCCCTTTGCCCAGAATACCATCCTCCCCATCATTATTACCAAGTAGAACTTCTACTTCTTCACAGCCCTGACCAAATCTTCCTACTTCTGTATTACCTTCTGAGGCAGAACCCATCTCTCTCCTCTAAATCTTATGGTAGTGTTTGCCCTCACTCCCTAGGGTTAAGCTCTTCAGGACAGCAGCTGTGTCTTAGTCATACTTCTAGCCCAGTGCCTGACATATGTTATATGCTAAATAAATATTTGTTACCTATAAGAGTGAATGGCTGCCCTGGCCAGTGTGGCTCAGTTGTTTGAGCATCTCCTGGTGCATTTGAAGGTTGCCGGTTTGATTCCCAATCAGGGCACATGCCTGGGTTGCGGGATTAATTTCCAATAGGGGGCATACAGGAGATAGCCGATCAATGATTCTCTCTCGTGAATGGTTCTATCTCTCTCCCTTCCTCTCTCTCTAAAAAAATCAATGACATATTTTTTTTAAATCAATTAAAACATTTTTTAAAAAGCGTGAATGGCAGGCATTCCCAATAGTGAGAACTATATGAAGGAAGATGGTTATTTTGGGGGAAAAATGAATGGTTTAATTTGGCTGGAATATGAGGAACAGTAGGAAGGAATAAGATGGGAAGGTATCTTGGGTAAGATTTTGCAGGGATGTGGAAGTCAACTAGAGGGAGAAGATGGCAGATGGAAGATGATTTGATAGACAATAGGAAGTGAATGAAAATTTTTGAGCAGAGGTGTAATATGATGGAAAACAAATTTACTTTATACCCACCAGAGTCCCTCTCACACATATCCTCAGTTTTCCATTCATATTCAAATTAACCTCCCACCTACCCATCCACCCCACCCCCACCCCCAGCTCCTGCGGCAGCTTGCCCTCCCCCTTTGCCTGCTCCCTGGCTGGGCAGGGGATGCACACATGGTCTGCTCCCCTCTCCCTGTCTTTCCCCTTCCCTGCTTGGGGCTGGGAGGCAGGCCAGGGTTAGCTGAGGCTGGCTGGCAGGCAGCCTGGTGGTGCCAGGGAAAGCCTGTGCAGTGCCAGGTGGTGCCTTAAGTTCCAGGCTTCCACCATGACCCCGATAACCTTGTGCCTGTGCACACACCTGCCCTCGCTCCACCTGCCCACACGCCACCCGTCCGAGCCTTGGTATGGAGGAGGGGGCACAGGGCCAGGCAGGACGGAGGGACTTTGGCTCCATCTCTACAAAAGGGCATTCTGTGAGTCAGCCTGCTCCCCTCCAGGCTTGCTCCTCCCCCACCCAGCTCCTGTTTCCAATGCACGTACACCCCGTACACACCGTGTCTGGGACACCGTACAGTCAGCCACATGGCTCCCCTGTGCCCCAGCCCCTGGCTCCCTCTGCAGATCTCAGCTCCTGCTCCAGGCCCCACTGTGCAGCTGCTGCTGTTACTGCTGCTCTTGGTGCCTACCCATCCCCAGAGACTATCCCGGATGCAGGGGACTCCCTCCGTGGGAGGAGATTCCTCTGGGGAAGATGATCCACTGAGCGAGGAGGACCTGCCCAGTGAAGAGGAGCTACCTGGAGAGGAGGACACACTTGGAATGAAGACTGAAGCAGAAGAGGACTCTCTGAAGGTAGAGGACCGACCCACTACGGCTCCCAGGGACACTCACAGGAGCAACAAAGGTGAGTGGTGGTCAGCCTCCAAACCCAGGCTCCAGGAGGTGTGTGCTTCCTTTCACCAAACTCCCGCCCAGGCAGGGATGGTCCAGGGGAGAGGAGCTGGAGGCTGACGGGGCCTCTCCCAGCCCCAGGGTTCCGGTGATCCCAGACCCTTTCCCCCTTTCAGAGTTACAAGGGGATGGGTGGGGAGACAGGAATGAGGCGCAGATGGAAAGAGATGAGTAGGAAGCGGTGGGAAGGAAAGGGGAAGGCTGGAGAGGAGAAAGATACTAGAAACATGAAAAGAGAGGAAACTAGGCGGGAGGAGTGAGCGAATGAGGGGAGCCAAGAGGAAAGGTGGGGGCCCCGGGGGAAGCGCAGGAGGGCTGTGGGAGGGCACCTCATCTTCAGTTTGCAGGTGAGGAAACAGACCTGGGGAGAAGGAAATAGCCAGTAGGGGCCCTGGCACCTTGACTCCCAAGCCAGGAACTTTGGGAAAAGAGTTGGAGACCAGAAAGGAAAAAGGGATGAGTGGGGAGGAGGGACAGGTAAGGGAGAAAGGAAAGATGCTCTATACCGACTTGGGCCTGGGACTGAGGCCACTCCCGCCCCCCCTTCCCCCCTTCCCCTCTCCCCTATTTTACGAACACAGTGGCTGCAAACTGGGGGCCGTAGGTTCTCAGCTTTAGGCATTTCTGTCCCCTGCTGCGCCTCTGTAAGGCGTCTGGGTGGGTGAAGCCTGGCCAGTGGGGAGGGTCTGGCCTCAAAAATCGCACTCCTAACCCGTCTCTTTCATGCAGGGGATGACCACAGTCACTGGCGCTATGGAGGTGAGACACCCCCCGGGCGCACAGACCCAATCTGGGCACCCACGCCTGCTGATCCGACCCCCACCCACAACTCTGGTCCTGGGCGTCCCACCCACCGCACCCACATCTGCCTGGCCCGACACCCGATTTCTATTTCCCGCTCCAGAGTCTTCAGACTCCACCTCCTGGCGTTTTCTATCCGGCGTCTCTAAAAGTGCCTGATCTTATCACTAGGCTCCTGTTCATTCCCCTGCCACAGGCGACCCGCCCTGGCCCCAGGTGTCCCCAGCCTGCGCCGGCCGCTTCCAGTCCCCGGTGGCCATCCGCCCCGAGCACACGGCTTTCTGCCCCGCCCTGCGACCCCCGGAACTCCTAGGCTTCGAGCTCCCGCCTCTCCCACAACTGCGCCTCCGAAACAATGGCCACACCGGTGAGGCGGGCCGGGGCGGAGCCTCCGGGAAGGGGCGGGAGCTACCTGGTCATCTGGGGACCCGGCGGGGCCTGGGGAGGAGGGACAGTCCCTGCTCTGCTTGGGGTGAGGCTGGCTGTCAGGGGCGAGCTGAGCCCCTCACCGGCCCGCCTGCTCTCCCTCAGTGCAGCTCACTCTGCCTCCCGGGCTGGAGATGGCCCTGGGCCCCGGGCGGGAGTACCGGGCCCTGCAGTTGCATCTGCACTGGGGGTCTGCGGGTCGCCCTGGCTCGGAGCACACGGTCGGCGGCCACCGTTTCCCCGCCGAGGTGAGCGTGCAGCTGTCTGCAGCGGGGCGAAGGGGGGCGCTGGCGAGGGCATCTTGCCCATTCCTACCCACCTGTCCTCCCCAGATCCACGTGGTTCACCTCAGCACTGCATTTGCCAAAGTTGACGAGGCCTTGGGGCGCCCAGGGGGCCTGGCCGTGCTGGCCGCCTTTCTGCAGGTAGGAGCGCTGGACATCCCCCACACCCACTCTCCCCATGCCCCCAGGCTCAGTGTATTTGCCCCGAGAGACCCATCCCAGCACACTCATCCTGGCACCTGGTTATCCTCATTCGCTCATTAGTTCATTCATTCAACACCACTATGAGGGAGGCACGGGGCCTAACAAGGGATTCAGAAACCGTGGGTCCTTGTCTCTATGAGTCCACAGCCAGGGACGGGGCACATAGGTAGACATACACCAAGGACAGAGGTGGTCAGGGAAGGCTTCTCGGAGGAGGTGAAACGTGAAGACTTCACTAGTGGGAAAGAAAAGATGTCCATGCCAAGCAAGTGGCATGTGCAGAGACTCAGAGTACGGCCCACTCGGAATGACAGATGCAATAAAGGGGACATCGGGAGGAGTGCTTCCTTTAATGCCCCTATCACAATAACACCCCCTTTGTGAAATGCAGCCAAGTCTAGAGGAACATTTAGTGACCTCTTTTGTTTGGACCTGTAATGATGAAGACTACATACACAGTGATTAGAGGAAGCTGGTAAAACAAAGAGACATTGAGACACATGCGAGGCCCATTCACGCCCTAACTGACGGGTCAATGCCAGCCTCAAAGCACAAAGTTCAGAGAGGTGCCTCAGAAATAACATGTCCTTGCTCCACGTCACTCACATGGATTATTAAGGTGAATGCAGAGGTAACATGAGTGCAAAGGTCATGGTTTCAGTCATGAAGGCCTTGTGAATTAGTGATCCACCCTTCTCCACCTCCTCTTCCAACTTGCCATTGCAAACTAGCCTGCAGCGCTTGTCGTGTTAGTTTGCAGAGTAAGTCAACTCTGAGTAATAATACGTAAGATTCTGTGTTTCCCCCAGCGTTCTCAGAGCTGAGAAATGAGGGAGGACTCCGGGAACCCCGCCTCACCTTCAGGCCTCTAGCATGGCCCTAGATACATATATTACCTGTCCTGCACTGTCATCTCCTAGGAAGGCCCGGAAGAAAACAGTGCCTATGACCAGTTGCTGTCTCATTTGGAAGAAATAGCCGAGGAAGGTATGGAGATGGGGACGCTCCCACAGGGAGAGGGTTGATGTGTGAACTGGACGACTGTGATCTTGATAATAACTATGAAGTTGAACAGAGGCAAACACGCAAAGGCGAACTTCTGCCCACAGGCTTTCTGGTTTAAAACCAAACACCAAATAAAAATCCAAAAGAAGACAAAAACCAAATAAGACCAAAAAAAATGTGTTTGGAACTTCTGGGATTGAGTCTGGGGAGCTCAAATTTTTCTGAGAACTATCTATTCTTTGTAAGCATCACATATTTTTATATGTATTTATTATTTTTTTAGTATTATCTTTTATTCATATCTCCTCATGCACATGTACATATATTGCAATTTTATTTTGCATATATATCTAAAAGTATAATTGCTTCTTCACCAGAGGATATGTCTTTATTTTTTTGGTTCATTTTTATTATTATTATTGCTTAAAATATTATAAAGAGTAGTACATATGTCTCTTTTTTTTTTCCCCCCTTGACCTTCCCCCAGCCTCCCCTACCCCCCAGTGTCTTGTGTCCATTGGTTATACTTATATGGATGCATAAAAGTCCTTTGGTTGATCTCTTTCCCCTATTCATTATTTTTTATTGAAAGGCTGTGTGGCTCGGAAGTTCAGTTGTAGCCAAGAGTCCTATGGTTCCCACAGGGAGACAGAGATGGTGCAGAGCTATGGAGGTCAGAGAGGAAGAGAGAGGGAGAGAGAGATGGAAACATCAGTGATGAGAATCATCATCGATCGACTGCCTCCTGCTCGCCCCACACTGGGGGTTGAGCCTGCATGTGCCCTGACCAGGAATTGAACCCTGACCTCCTCCTGGTTCATAGATCAATGCTCAACCACTGAGCCATGCTGGCCGGGCAAGCACCACCTATTTTAAATATGTAGATACTTTTGTTGGAAATCTTTTTCTTCTCAGTCGCACTGGGTCACTTTAAACCTCACCCAGCTGGATGTTAAGTTTTGCTAAAATACAAGGAACTGTGCTTTTTCAGATTTTGTGTGTTTTTTATGGTTATTTATACTTATTTACGAGTTATTCAGCTCATTTTCCTTTTTTAATTTTCTCTGAGCTTAACTGTGTGGTCCAGCATGTTACCACAGTATGCAAAGTGAGAGTGAAGACTCAGAGGGAACAACTAGGGCGCAATTCTCTCCCTCTGTGAGGCCCCAGAGCCCTTTGCTTGCTCCTGAGTTGTCTTGTGCTGAGTCTGGGGAAGGGATGTCCTTAGTGAAGAAGTGGTCTCAGGGAACTGAGGTTTCTGAGATATGAAACCGTATCCCCATCCCTATACCCAGAGCTTTGGAGGGGGGCCGTCTAGGTGAGATTCCAGCACAGGTCCTCTCTGCAGACTCAGAGACTTGGGTGCCAGGACTGGACGTATCTGCACTGCTGCCCTCCGATCTCAGCCGCTACTTCCGATACGAGGGGTCTCTGACCACGCCCCCCTGTGCCCAAGGGGTCATCTGGACCGTCTTCAACCAGACAGTGAGACTGAGTGCTAAGCAGGTGGGGCTGGAACGTGTGGGGACGTGGGGGAAGGGATTTAAAAAGAGGAGGCATAATGAAAGGGCGGCGTGGGAGAGAGGGGTGTGGAGGGTGGAGACCTGAGGTACGGTCTGCGAACAGGCCTCTGATCCGTTTCCTTGTCTTGGGCCCTCCTTCCACTGTCTGATGACTCCATAGCTCCACACCCTCTCTGACTCCCTGTGGGGACCTGAGGACTCTCGGCTGCAGCTGAACTTCCGAGCCACGCAGCCTTTGAATGGGCGCACGATCGAGGCCTCCTTCCCTACTGGAGTGGAGCGGACTGCTGAGACTGTTCAGCCAGGTGCGGCTTTGTCTGGTACCCGTGTTACTGTTGCCACAGGTCTCTCATCCTCCCTGTGCCCTCATTTGTCTGTCACTGGTGGTCACAGCCCCGGCTCTAATGTCTCCCTTTTCTCTTCAGTCCACCTGAACTCCTGCCTCGCTGCTGGTGAGTCTGCGCCTCTCCTCTGGCTCCTGATGCCAGGGGACAACCCTTGGCACAGTTTAGTCCCAGGGCTAGTCAAGACCACGTCTACAGAACAGACCTCCAAACCCAATGGGATAGAGTGTCAGATCATGGTGGGATGGTGGGGGGTCCTTTATTGTCCCCCTCGGCAAGAGTTGGTCAGAATGAAGCTCCAAAAATCTAGCCTGTCTTTCCCAAATGACCTTTTACTTCATTGTTAGAGAGGATGAAAGATGCTTATTCTCCCCCTTCTCCACCTCCATCCCTTTGTTGGTCTCTTCTAGATGCTGATGTGCTGGGGGCAGCTGGAGAACTTAGGGCTGGGTTGGGGCTACAGACAGAGGGAAGCAGGCCCTGAGGGAACCCTACTGGCTCCCACACCCTGAGGCAGTCTCTCCTCGCCCTACAGGTGACATCCTGGCCCTGGTTTTTGGCATTCTCTTTGCTGTGACCAGCCTTGCCTTCCTTGTGCAAATGAGAAGGCAGCAAAAGTATGTATTGTACGGACCCTGTCCCTCAGGCACAACCCCCACTTCCTGTGTGGAGTCCAGAACAGCTTCATGCAAATTGCACAAGTGAGATGGTCCTGGGCCAGTTTTTCTGATTAGGCTTCCCTGTCTGTAGACATCCAAGTGGGACCAAAGGGACCGTTAGCTACCATCCAGCAGAGGTCACCGAGACCGTTGCCTAGAAGCCCGGAACTTGGAGAATGTGCAGAGAAGTCACAGGAATCTGAGGGGAGCTGGAGATGTTGGTCTGGCCTGCCCGTCACACCACTTCCTTTTTAGTCACCAAAGATTTTTTTTTTTAAATAAATGTTTCTAATAAAATATGTGGAAGGTAGCTTTGTTCCCCACATCAGGATAGTGTATCCATTTCCTACTGCTGCTATAACAAATGATCACCATCTCAGTGTGAATTGATTCACTTAGACTTCTGGAGGTGAGAAGTCCAAAACGAATCTTAAGGGCTCAAGTCCAGGCGCTGGCAGGCCTGGACATTGATAGCAGAATGTCTCCTTGCTCTTTTCAGCTTCTGGAAGCCACACATTCCTTGGCTTGTGGCCCCTGCATCACATTGCTCTATTGTCACATCTCCTGCATCCACTTGTGACCTTTTTGCCTCCCTCTTTCTAAGGACCCTCGTGATTACATTGGGCCTATTCAGACAACCCAGGATGACCGCCCCATCTCAAACATCTTAGCTGAATCACAAGGTCCCTTTCCCATGCAAAGTAACATTTCACAAGATTAGGGTGTGAACATCTTTGGTGGTGGGGCGTCATTCTGCTATCAGGAAGGGGGCAGAAATGACTGAGATTGTTGAAATGGTCGTGTGTGTGTGTGAGTGAGCGTGCATGCATGTATGTGTATGCTGACCAGTGTGGGTAACTGGGAGAGCAGGCTCTGCGTCTAAGCTTAAAATCACATCGCGGCTTTGGAGCTTTCTCCTGCTCAAGTAAAATCTGTGTAGCTTTGCAGTTTTGTCTTCAGCTTATGTTGTCTGGCTCAGCCACCTGCTGGAATGAGGCAGTGGTGCTGACAGCAGCTCCTTTGCCCTTTGGGGAGTCAAGGCCAGAATGAAACCCCAGCCCTCTGGCCTCTCTGCTCCACATAGCCTGTTCGCCACCCTCCTAAATGAGCCCAGCGCCCCACCCCCTGGCTACCATCAGAAAGGAAGTCTCGTCACAGAGCATAGATCCAGGCCCTGCTCCTCAGGGTCCTTCCGACTCCATTGCTCCCCTCAGGCATCATCTCGGCCTTCTCCATGTTGGAAAACTACCACCACCACCATTTGCCAACACCAAAGAAAGGCTGAGAGGGCCCTGTGATGCCAGTAACATCAGTTTTATTGGGTTGGGGCGGCAACTATAGCCTGGCTGGAGGCAGGGCCAACCCTCACAGGTTGTTGAGTTCCAGCAGGGTCTGGTCGAGGGTCTGGTGAATCTCCACGTTCTCCTCCTTGGCACTGGCCAAGGTCTCTGCGAGAGGAAGCAGCACATGAGGAGGGGGAGGGGAGACACTAGGGGACAGATGTGGGAAGGCATGGACAGGGGATATGACAAACAGACATGGAGTGGGTTGGAGGCACATGAAGACACAGCATTCAGGGACCTGGGGACCCCATGGTAGGGCAAATGGATGAATTGACCAGGATAGACATGGATGCCTCACTCAAGACTCTGGGGTCATGAAGGTGGGATGAGAAGGCCTAAGTCATAAACTCATTTACCATTCTTCTTTAGAAGGTTTAAGAGAGTTGGAAAGAGAAGGAAGGACAAAGACTGAAGGACAAAGACAAAGGAAGGGAAAGGGGGGGATAGGCAGACAGACAGACTTGAGGCAGAAAACAGACCTGCAGTGAAAACCCCACGTTGCTGGCATCCAACGTTTTTCCAAACTTCATCTCAGACCTTTGACAACCTTCTTACCCCTCCCCTCGCCACCCCATCTCCTTTCCAGTCATTCCTTGAGATCCTGGATGCCCAGCTTAGTGCTCTAAGGTCAGTGACAGGCCTGGGTCTGCAGAGGCACCAGAGAGCACAGGGTGATGATGGATGGAGTCATACGTGCCACATGCAGCAGTGAGAGAGTGACAGACTGTGCGTGCCATGCAGAGGGGAACCTTGATGTGGGCCAGAGTTTTGTGAGTGTCACAAGATTGGGGTGTCTGCAAGAGCCAAGGTCTCAGCAGTGCTCTTGTGGGGGTAAAGGAAGTGCTCTCTGGAGGACAGGAAAACAGCACGGAGACCAAGTTGAGTTTATTAAGCAGCAGAGAGAGGTAGAGGCTGGAGGGTGGAGGGTGAGTGATGGGTAGAAGGAAGAAGCGAGTGCCAGGGTGGGCAGCACGAGTGATGGGTGCTCTCCTAGGCTGCGCCCAGCCTGGCTGTGCAGTGTTGGCAATTTTTCTCCTCCTGCCTGATCCCTCCTCAGAGTGAGAATAGAAAGGAGAGGAGAGAAGGGGCCGAAGGGGCCGCACTGGTGAGGGGCTCAGAGAGAGGTGATGTCATTGAGTGCGTTGTCCAGCTCCTCGCTGATGGCCTTGTACTTCATCTTCTGTGCATAGACTTCATCTGGAGGGGTCCAGGGGTGGATGGGAGTGTGGGGAGAGGGAATGGAGGGGAAGAGGAAAGGCAGGAGAGAGGATAATTGAAAGAGAGAACAAGAATCAGAGAGAGGTGGGCAAAGACGAGTGAGAGACAGAGGCCAGGGAGCAGGCTAGTCAGTCCTCAGGGCTCCCTCCTCCCTTCTCGGTTCCCCTGTCTCTCTTGTCCCTCTCTGTACCCTAAATTGGTTCTTCTGCCAGGAGCTGCTGTCTCTTCTGGGGATCTGGGTGCACAGTGCTTTTGATAAGCAGGAGTGCTCGTTTCAAGTGGAGAGAGTTCAAGCCATAAAGGCCTAAAGTCTTACTAAGTTGGAGATGAAACAGAGGCTTGCGTGAGAAGGCTGGACACAAGGGAAATTGGAATTATGAAAGTGAAGGGTTATCATACAACAGGAAGGAAAGTCAGTCCTAGGCACCATGTTGGTGATAGTGAGAAATAGCCATAGACTAGCAAACACCTGGATGACTGTTTACACCACATCTAGCTTAAAATTGTGCTTTACATCAATGTTGTCTTGCAAACCTGGATATTAAACCAAATAGCTCTCTATGTCATAAAGAAGTCTCTGTGATGTAGCTCCGCTCTGTTGCACTTGGAGACAGACTTGTCTAAATCAGTGCTACTCAAAGTGGGGTCCGAGGACCGACTGGCAGCGTCAGCTTCACCACAGAGCCTGTTAGATGTACAGATTCTCCAGCCCGAAGCCAGCAATCATTTCGGAGCAGGACCCAGAAATCTGTCTTTTAAAACCTCTGGGGGATTCTCAAGCACACTCAAGTTTAAGAAGCACTGGAGGTGCCCTAACTGGTTCAGCGAATAGAGCATCGGCCTGCAGACTCAAGGGTCCCAGGCTCGATTCTGGTCAAGGGCATGTACCTTGGTTGCGGGTACATCCCCAGTAAGGGGTGTACAGGAGGCAGCTGATTGATGTTTCTCTCTCATTGTTGTTTCTAACTCTCTAGCTCTCTCTCTTCCTCTCTGTAAAGAATCAGTAAAATATTTATTTATTTATTTTTTTAAAGAGGCACTGGAGGTGTCGCTGGTTACGGGTACTTAAACGGCAGGCCCTGAGCACGGGTGGGTGGAGTCTTAGGTGGTACAACCCTAGTTAATCGGTCACGAATACAATGGGACGCGAAGAAAAGGGACGAGCTAACCGTCACAGGGAGTGCAGTGTGGGGGTAGAGGGGCGACCTCCTTTACCTTCCAGGTCATCGATGGTTTTCTCCAACTTTGCCACAGACCTTTCGGCAAACTCTGCTCGGGTCTCAGCCTGGGAGTAAAGGCAAGATGCGGAAATGACCAAAAAATGAGGCCCTCCCAGACACTATCACTTAAGTCAACCTTTTCTTCTATCTCGATCTCCAGATTCCCTGCTACAGGCGGTCTCTGCTAGGGACTGTGGGGCTTGACAGGAAGGCGGGGACTGGAAGGACTCTCACCTCTTTCAGCTTCTCCTCCAGCAGTTTGATCTCCTCTTCGTATTTATCTTCTTTGGTGGAATACTTTTAGGGACACACATGCCATTAGTAGATTGCCCCCACAAATCCTTCATTTCTCCTGAGCCCCGCAGGCTACTCATGACCTTGTCTCCATGGACCATCCAGCCCCACCCTGCCTGGGCCCATCGCCTCCCTCCCCTGCAGGACCCCATCCTCACTGCCCCTCTACCCCCCTCTACCTTGTCTGCTTGGGCTTCCAGGGATTTCAAGTTGTTGGTAACAATTTTCAGCTCCTCCTCTAGGTCCCCACATTTACTGCAGGGGATGTGTGGCAGGGTGGGGTGTGAGGGCGCAGTAGGGGGAGACAGTGGAGATGGCACAGTGAGGGAGGGGGAGGAGAGAAGAGAAGAGCAAAGTTGTGAGAGTGACAGCAGGCAGCATTCAGAGGCCCCAGGCCCTGCCCGACCCCCAGCGGATGAGAGAGAGCAGCCTGAGATGGAGGGAAGGTGAGATGAGAGAAGGCGCTATTGCCCAGAAAGGTCCAGAGAGGTCACTACCTCCTCCTCTGAGGCCATCAGGGACTTGAGGGCCTGGTCCATGGTTCGAAGTTCCTCCTCCAGCTGCCTGGCTCGGCTGGGGGCAGCGGGGAGGGGTCAGAAGACAGGACCTGACCCTACAGCCCCACGACTGAGAAAGTGCTTCCCCACTGTGCAGAGTCCCCCGTGGTCACCGGCTCCGGCTATGTTTCACTTCCACCCCAGGGTAACCTTACCTCTCAGCCACCTCAGCTCTTTCTTCTGAGCGCTCCAGCTCTCCTTCCAGGATCACCAGCTTCCTGGCCACCTGAGGTGAGGCAGGAGAGAGAAGGCACAGATCCCTGGTGAATGCCTAGGGGCGTGTGGAGCTTGGGAGAAGGAAGTGGAGCAGGGCTGTCACCTCCTCATATTTGCGATCTGAATCCTCAGCGATGTGCTTGGCCTCCTTCAGCTGCATCTCCTGCAGCTCCATCTTTTCCTCATCCTTCATGGCTCGGTTTTCAATGACCTTCATTCCTCTGAGAGGCAGAGAGAGGGGTAAGGGTGGGGTCAGGACCAGCAGAGACAGCCTCCCCCGTCCCTGGCTCAGCCCTGAGGACCCCTGCCCACCGCTCGCTCTCATCAGCTGCCTTCTCAGCCTCCTCCAGCTTCTGCAGGGCTGTCGCAAGGCGCTCCTGCGCCCGGTCCAGCTCCTCCTCTACCAGCTGAATGCGGCGGTTCAGGGAGGCCACATCTGCCTCGGCCTACGGGTCAAAGGTGAGAGATCAGTCAGAGAGATCGGCTTTGTCTACCTTGGATGAGGATCAGGGAGGCTCCAGAGGATGGTAAGGTTCTTATTAGAAAGAACCTAGGCTTCCTGTCTTCCTATTTCTTACCCTCTAACCAACCCTATCTTCTGCCCAGACTCTCTGCTCCAGTCCCAAATACGCATTCCTTGACGATCTCCCCTCTCCGCTACAGGGCCAATGCAGGCACTGAGCATAGTCAGGCATGCAGGTCTGTCCCCTCAGAGAACACTCCAAGTGCTGGGACCAGGTCTGAGGCAGTCCTGACTCCACAGCAAGGCCGGTCAAGGTAAGGGAGTGGGGAAGAATCAGGCCAACCTAACAGCAATGCTGCCAAAAACAGCCAATCATAGAATCAAGCTCACGTGATGTCACCAGTTGCCAGGCAGACTCCCAGCAAGGGGCTCTGGAGGAAAGGCAGACCTGTATGGGACACCAGGGCTGTAGCAAGGGGGTTCCCTGGCAGATGAAGAGGCAACTGGGGGCAGGGCAAGGGCAGTGTGAGTGACGGATACGCAGACACTGATCCTAAAATACGGAGGCAAAACGTGGAGGTTTTGGAGAAGTTCCATGGAAACTGCTGATATCTTGCGGGAAAGAGGGGGCCG
>PVJC01000065.1:23970-84962 GCA_004026665.1 Murina feae | reverse complement strand
AAACAATTTTGATGATTTGGGGGAAATAAAATAATATGCAAAAAGCACGTGAACACATTGCCTGCAGAGTCCACATACCATAAATGTTAGTTATCCCTGGTGCTTCCTCAGACACAAAGACATAGGGACCCTGAGATTTAAGACTGGAGAGGAGAAAGGATCGGTGTAGGGGAAGAAGGGAGTGAGAGGGAACAGAGAGGGTGGAAAGCAGCTCCTGGTGGTACTGTAGGGCGAGGGAAACAGCACCATATATAGAAAGTAGTAGCTTGTCCTCCAGGTGCTGAAGGCCACCTACAGTGACAAGAGCCCATCATGGGCACAGGGCCGGATGACTCAAGGTGGAAGGACTGTGGGAACAGCACTGGGGGTTGGGAAGCATGACATGGGGGAGGGGGTTGGCTCTAGAGAGTGATGAGACTCTGTGAAAGGAAAATGCTTCATGATAGTGGGGTGACAACTCTGGGAAGTCCTGGGGTCCTCATGGCAGGACTGACATTTACCATTTTCTGCTTTTCAAGCGCTTCTTGGTTATAGATGCTGCTTTCTAACAACAGACAGGCACTACTGTCCCCATTGGACAAATAGGGAGCGGGAAAGAAGCGGGAAATGGAGGAAGGGATTGTGTAAGTCACGTGTGGTGTTCAAGGTCACAAAATAAGTTTGGGCAGTTTCCTTTCTCCTCCTGGCACTGCTGCCCAGCTTCCTCAGCTCTGTCCCTGTCCACCCTCCTTCTCTCCAGCCCCCACCCAGCTCCTTGAGTTTCCAGTCTTGCCTCCAGCTGCACTGGGCCTTGGTTATTTATAGAGTATCAGATGCCCAGGGTTGTCTTTGCTAGCAGCTGCAGGTCAGTTCCCTCCCAAGTGCCAAAGCTGGTGGAGAACCAAAACCAAAGGCTGGAGGTCAGGGTGGGCATGGGGTGAGGGGATTGGGAAACATGGACAATGGTCAACACAAACAGTAATGCCATTTCTGATCTCCCATTCAGACCATGCTTAGGCTAACCCCCCCATCCCACCAACACATCCGCAGGCTCATCTTAAACTTAGAACAATCCTGGGTACAAGGCAAATGGGGAAACTGAGGCAGAGAATGGTACACATAACCATGTCCAAAGTCTTGTGACTATTCTCTTACCGAAGGTGGGGGTTGGGAATGACAGGAGCTAGAGAAAAGTCTGGTTAGAGAGTGTGGGGTGGGCAGAGACATCTGAGTGAGCAAGGCCTGCCAAAGCAGCTGCCCTGGCAGTTGTGGCCCTGTCCCTTTGCCCTGTGGCCTGGCATGGTCTCGAGGCTGACAACTTAATGAGGGTAAATAAGGGGCCCCAGTGCACAGCAGGGCTACCAGAGCCAGAGGTCAGGGCCAGGGAATTTCTAATACCCCCCCAGGAGTGTAACTCAAGTCAGGGCCCACTTTCAGATTCCTCTCTCTCCCCCTGCCTAGCAGCACCTAGACCCACTCCCCACCCCCACCCACACCGGTGTAGCTGTAGTCTCCTCTCCATTTTCAGCGGCAGGACTCACGGAGGCGGATGGCGAATTCTTGTACCACCCACCCCCACGATGACTCACTGTTTGATCACTGTACGTTAAAGGGCTGGAGCCAAATAGAATTACAAGGCTCCGTCCTCTGGGGGAAGTGGTAGGTGGTTTTGATTTACCCACTGCCTGGGATTATGATTGTTTGTGCAAGCCCTGGCCGGGGTTCCTGAGGGAAACATTTCTGTCCTGGTGCTGGGATATGGAGGTCCCCTCTCCCTTCATTCCATGTCCAGGACCCCTCCCCCTCTGCCCCCCAGGTCCACACTCACATCGGTGGCCTTCTTCTCAGCCAGCTCCAGTTTCTCCTGGGCGTCCTTCACTGCCTCTGAATACTTTTCCACCTCATCCTCTGTCCCTTTCAGCTTCTTCTGCAGGGCCTGCTGTTCCTCCTCCAGCTGGAGAGAGAGTCCCCGTCAGCCAGGCCCGGCGAGGCGGCCGGGAGGAGGCAGGGGTGTGTGAGGGGCACTAAGATAGTTAGAGGCTGTCAGGGAGGAAGAGGGACAGCAGAGGAGAAACAGTGCAGCCAGGAGACTGAAGGGTAGAGAGAGTCTCCAGCCCCAAGAAGCGGGGCCCATTCTGGTTCTTCAAGGGCAGGCGTGGAAACTGGGGGACTGTGGCTCCCGGGGGTAGGAGGGTAGGATGAAGTCTGGTTCTGGCTAGGTCCCCAGGGGCCCTGTGAAGGTGCACTGGACGGGGAGGGAGCCTCAGAGAGCAGTCCCAGGGAAGGGACCCAGGGCATGGGTGGGGGATGGAGTCGCCCTAGGCTCTGGGCCCCCCACCTGCTTGCAGCGGTCCTCAGCTTGCTTCTTGTCGGCTTCGGCCTGCTCAGCGCGGTCGATGGCGTTCTCCTTGTCCAGCTTGAGCATCTGCATCTTCTTCTTGATGGCGTCCATGGCGGCGGCGGGGGACGGGCAGGCCGGCGGCGGTGCGGACCCGGAGAAATGGGCGAGCTGTGCGGGCCGGGCGCGCGGGCGGTGGGCGACGAGTGCCGGGTGGGACTGGGACGGCGCGGCCGCGGGAGCCGCTAAAAGGCCGGGAGGAGCCGGGCGGAGCCGGGGGCCGGGACCCTCCCCCGCCGCGACCCGAACCTTGTAGGGGCAGAAGCTCGGCCGGTCGGGGGGCGCGGTCGCCCCCGGCGCCCACCCTCGGCCCCGCCCCTGCGGCCCCGCCCCTGCGGCCCGCCCTCCCCGCCAGGCCGTCGGAAGGGAAGGCAGCCGGACGGTCGGTAAAACCCTGCCCCTGCGGCGGGGCGGGGCGGGGACCCTCGGGCGGGGGGCTCCGCGCTCCCCGCTGAGTGACACGCCGGCCGGGCGGCAGCTGCGGCGGGGCCCCCGGGGCTATTTCGGGGCGTGAGCTCACGGCAGCTGCCCGGGCGCAGGGACCCGCGTGCCCCCCCGAGCGGTCGCAGCCGCCGACCTTAATTTAGAAGTTTCCTGTAATCCCCCCCAGATTGAATGTCTCCTGGGAGGCGGGGCCCCTCGGCGGCTCGAGTGCCTCAGTTTACCCTCAGCCCCAGACGCCGGACTCGGGGAAACGGAGGCCGGAGGGGAGCCCCGAGCCTTGGGCGCGGCCCGGGTGCTGCCCCCGAGGGCGGGCTGGACCTCTCCTGCCCTCGCCCCCCCTCCGGCCTCGGCCCCCAGGGCCCCCCCGGTGCGGCCGGGAACCCAACTCCGCGTCCCGCCCGCCCCGCCCCCACGCGCCCCGCATAGTTTCCACGCGGCCGCCGCCCGCGCCGCCCCGGGACGCTCCCCGGCCCCCGCCAGCCCCCCTGCTCCCAGGACTCGCCTCTCTCCCCGGAGGCTGAGTTTGCGCCGATCTGTCTTTTCTGCCCTTTTTTGGGATGTTTCCCGCGGGGAGGCGGGCCGGGCCGGGCCGGGCCGGGCTGGGGGCAGAGCTGCGGAGCGGCCGGCGGAGGGGCCCCTCCAGCCGGTCCCGGGGTCGGGAGCGTGGAGCGCGGGCGCGGGGCTGTGTTCGCGGTTTCCCCGGGGGGCGTGGGGGCGCGGAAGGGGAGAACCGCCGCGGCGTGGTGAAGGGGGGCCGGGCCGAGGGAGGCGGGGGCAGCGCTTCGCCGCGCTCCCCGGGGGCCGAGGGCTGGGAGGCCTGGCTTTGCAGGTGGGGTTGGGGGTGGGACCCGGGGACCCGTGGGCCCGGCCTGGGCCTGGGCCTGGGCCGGGGGTGGGGGTGGGGGCGGGGGCGGGAGGAGGAGAACGTAGCTGCACCTCGGTCTGTAGAGCTGCCTGCCGCTACTCCCGCGACAAGCCCGACCTCCTGCTGCGAACTCCCTCCATCTCCCTGCTTTCCCGAGCTCATGGGGCACAGGTCGCGGCCGCTGTCCATCCCCAGCTCACCTCCAGTACACAGACTTGCACTTGACGCCGCTTTCATACTGAGCTACTGTAGGCGGCGGGAAGAGCCACCCTTTCCTTAAAGCCTCTGCCTTCCATGCCTTGTGTCCCCTTTCCCTGGCATGCTCCCCCCTTAGCTGGCCTCACAGACGCTGGTGGAGTGTCTGCTCCTCCGAGAAGCATCCCCGGCAACTTCCTCTTCCACCCCCGCCCCTAATGGGTCTGTGCTGGTGCGGGCTCCGTGCTTCTCATCATAGTCCCTTTTACAACTCTGCTCCTACCCGTTTGTCTCCTCCCCTGGTCTGTGAGTCCTCTAGTTCTGCATCCCCCAGGCCTAGCAGAGCGTCAGGCATAGAGTTGGCGCTTGGTAAACACTTGCCAGGTGAATTTGTTATGCACCGGGCCCCAGATACCCCCAAATACCAATACTATGTGGATTGGTCCTAGAACCCCCTTACCCTCTTAGAAGTTGAGTGGCACATGTTTTTCATGAAAAATAACTATACTCACCTCCCCAAATTAGTGAGGATGGCAATTACATTATTGCCAATCTCCTCAGTCTCTGGCTTAATAGAGGACGGCTGCATTCTCAGAATCTCCTTGGCTTTCTGTCTGTTGCTCTACTTCGGTTTGTTTGAAGTACTATATGGGAAGAAAATCTGGTCTCACTCAGAAACACAGTGGGAAAGAGAGTGGTGCATATATAGCCTTTTCAGGTAATTGTGGATATTCTTGCTATAACACCAACACGCGACAAATGGTAGTTTCTCAAAGGTTAGGTGCAATGTGGAACCTGAAACCTTATCAATAGCTTTTTTTTACTATAGTACATTAAAGTCCATTAGTCTGTATTGTACTTGGGCAGTTTTACCCAGGAATAATTTTGTAACATCATGCATCGGTCATGTGGAAAATATTGATTCACTGAGCTATGCAAATGTTCCAAATGTTGACACATTTGAGTATATATTATTATTATTTTTTAAAAATCGCATTTCTGAACATCAGGAGTGGCTTCAACAGGAAAGTTTTGGGACGTTGTGAAGCTCATGGTAGCAGAGACAGGTTTTCAAAATTCAAATTATTACTTGAAAGCTCCAATTCTATCCTTGGCACTAAATACTGTCAGGTTTTTCTCTGAATTGACAGACCCACCTTGTTCCTTTCTGAGAAAAGGTCGGTCTGCTACCCAAGTCTGATAATCATGGTTCTTCTGCTAGTCATCAATTCAGGTCAACAGGGAGTTCCATGAAAAGAAAGCAGTTGTTGGTTCAGCCCACAACTCAACAAACTAAGTGCTTTCCTCAAGACCCCATCATACTCTTGTGACCAGCAGAAGCTCTATGCCCACTTCCCAGTTCATCGAAGAGAATATTGAAGACTTGTTACTCCAGGGGTAGGATTTAATAAAATTAGTAAGGTCTTGCTGCTTCATTAAGGACAGTCTTGAGTGAAACTAGCATTTGTTAAGTTGCTAGTGCATGGTGGTGAGAATGCAATGGCTGTTAGTACACTGTCTTGATTGGTGCTAAGGCAGTTTACTCACTAAGGTTTTTACAACATCAGTACAAACGTTGACACTGAAAAAGGAAAATAATGTCTTAGTATTATGAGAATAATCTTGACCTCATGGATCCCTGAAAGAGCCTTGGGAACCCCTGTGCCTGAGGACCACATTTTAAGAATGGCTGATCTCATGGGTACTCAGTTCACTCCCCAGAAGGCTCCCCCAAGGCATCGCTAGTGAGAGTGTGTGGTTGGGGACGTGGAAACATGACAGGGAAGTGGTAGCAGGAGTGAACAGCTGTCCTGGGCTCATAGCTGGAGTTCCCAGTCTAGACTACCACTTGCTGGGGAGGTTGGAGAAGGGATTTGAGCTCGAAGATCCTCAACTCACTGTGCGAGGACACTGAATCTGGGCTTAGAGGGCCACAGCAGTGTGTGCTGGAGTTGCCAGTCCCCTGCGTCAGGGAGGTGATAATACATCTCTGTTTTCCAGTGCTTAGCACGGGCATGGCCTAGTAAATATTGAATGAATTAATCACAGGTGACAGGAGCAAGGGTAGGAAGTTGGCACCTTCTTTAATGTGCTGCCCTGGGGAGGACAAACTAATTCTGTCTTCTTTATACTGACTCTAATGGGGTGGGAGTAGGTGCCAGGGCCTCAGGAAAGTGAAAGGTGCCCCAAGTAGCAGCAGATGGTGGTATTTGTTTTCTATTTGGAAGGAGAAGCAAGGAAACATATTGGGCAACAGGATTGGTTAAAGAGTCATGCATGAAAACAGTGGCACTCCTACAGGATCTGCCAGATAGTCCAGGCACTGTGGGCAGAGGGGGCAAATGCAGAAGGAAGTGGAAGCACCCATCACCTCCCTACTCCTTGACCACCTCCTCCACTGAACCTCCAGATCAGCAGGCAGCTGGAACAGGGCTACCAGCACTGGCCTGGCCACCAGGGGAGCTCTGCTCCTAACTACACAGCCTCACACCTGGGTCAAGCTTTTTCAGATCCTTTTCTTCTAGTGCTGTTCTAGGCAGTAGGACAAGACTTCAGAGGGGCTAGAAGTGCCCCAACCCAGTCAACAGAACCAACCTAAGGCAGCCCAGTTGCATTTTTGCTTGTTAAATGCCTCAACCAAATCTGTGGCCATAATTATCTTAGGCTCAGACACTTTTATTTTATAGGCTTACTAGAGGCCCAGTGCACAAAAATTTGTGCACTGGGGAGGGGAGGGAAGGAGAGGGGCATCCCTCAGCCCAGCCTGTGCCCTCTTGCAGTCTGGGACCCGTTCCCCAGGGGATCAGGCCTAAGCTGGCAGTCAGACATCCCTCTGGCAGCCCGGGAACCCTTGGGGAATATCCACTTGCCAGTGGGGAGCAGGCCTAAGCTCCAGTCAGACATCCTTAGCACTGCTGAGGAGTCGGGAGAGGCTCCTGACACCACCACTGTACTGGCAGCCATCAGCCTGGCTTGTGGCTGAGCAGAGCTCCCCCTGTGGGAGTGCACTGACCACCAGGGGGTAGCTCCTGCATTGAGCGTCTGCCCCCTGGTGGTCAGTCATAGTGACCAGTTGTTCCCAGTCTTCTGATGTTAGGGTCAATTTGCATATTACCCTTTTATTATTATAGATTATTTTTAGCTTTTGAAAATTCATATTTGACCAAGGCTGGATTTGTTCACATACTCTGAGCAGTTATGAAGGACAGAGTGTCCCTGGTAGCTACAAAGCACAGTGGCAGCTGCTGTCCCTGCCACAGAAGACACTTGGTGAGGCATAGGCTCTGGCCAGTGAAATAGGGGACAACAGGAGTATGACTTCTCAGGGACAGCTCAGGATGACTTTAGGGACCTGGGTGCAAGGAGGAGGAATGGGCCTGTATGGAAGATTGCCACAGTCTGCCCCATTCCATTCCTAAGTCAGACCAAGCTGATGGCAGAACTCAATCCTCTTTTCTCCCGCTTCTGGGTGGAACTCCCATCTCCTCATGAAGCCAGGCAGTCACAGGCAGAATCACCTTTATTGGAGCATGACCTGTTTGAGGCTTCTGACCCCACAGCCCCCACAGGTAGCTGGGGGTGCAAGAAGGAGGACAGTAACAAAAAAAGGATGAGTAGAGCTGAGGCTATGGGGACTTGCCAGAAGCTGCTGGCAGGGTGGAACAGGCTGAGGCCTTGGCAGGATCAGACTGAGGTACAGCAGCGTTAATAATACTCTTAGAGCGTTAATACTCTGGGGAGGGGCAGGCACTTAGGGGGCCTTAGGGCATGAAGGCACTTGGAGTTGGGAGGGGGCAGGGGATGTGCAGCAGGACCAGGCAGGGCCAGGCCCGGGGTTTGGCAGGCACTTTGGGGAGTGCTGGGGTTGGGCAGGTTGGGCCCGACAGCCCAGAAGGCTTTGGTAGTGGCAGGCACAGTCTCTGGGCTGGGTCTGCGTTAAATAGAAGCGGCTGCGCTAGTGCTCATCTCGAAGCTCTGAAGGCAGGAACTTGTATTGTTGCTGTCGGATCTGGGCCAGCTTCTTCCGCGCCTCCTCCAGCTCCCGTTCCTTCCGGAGCATCTCTTCCTGGGCGGCAATGATCTGAGGGATGGAGATCAGGATCTCAGTTCAGCGAGTATGTGCAGTAGGGTATAGGGTAGCTGGGACCAACCTTACTGCCCTGCTGACGCTGTCCCTCAGAGCGCCCGGGATAGAGCTCACCTGGGCAATGCCCCCGACCATCTTCTCCTTCACCACCACTGTCTCGTTCTCCTGGTCTTCAAAGGCTGCTGCCTTCTGTGCCGCCTTCACCAGGTTGTCCGAGGCTCGCTTCACTGCATTGCCGGCCACCTGGGCAGCATGAGGTTGAGAATTCAGGTAGGGTTCGCAACTGAGAGTCCCTCCACAGAAAAGCATGTCTGTAGGGTGCAATTTAAAGCAGCACAGGCCAAGGTACAATGGGATGGGTTAAGGTTCCTCACCTGAAGCCGTTTCATTGCCTCAGAGTCCTGGTCAGCCTTGACCTTGCAGGCCACAAGCAGCTGGGCTGTGGAGGCGGCTACCTGCTTGGCTGATGAGATGAGCTTCTCCTGGCTGGCATGGCCTTGTACAGCTGCATTAGCTGCTTCACACAGATTGTTGGTGGCTGCAGCCACCATTCGAGCCTAAAGTGAGGAGACAGGATTAAAAAGTGCCTCTTGCCCTGGTCCACCCATCTCTAGCCTTGTCAAGTCTCTCCAGCTCAGACAGACATAGTGGGTGTTGTACACTCACAGCAGAAATCAGGCCCTGGGACCACTGCCCATCATCCAGTGCGTTGGCGGGAATGGCGCCCACCTGTGGAGGAAGGAGGAGAGCCTGCTGAGACCTGTGCTCTCCATGCATGTAAAAGCCTCCCATTACAAAGCTGCCGCTATCCCTATGGTTCTGAGTATCAAGTGCTTACCTTCCCTTGGGCTACCAGTTCCCTCTGGGCAGCTGATGCGGCCTTTACCAGGGCACTGGTGGCTGCTGCAATGGACTTGGCAGCTTCCAGTATCTGCTCCTCAAAGTTTAAGGACTCATCCGCCTCCTGCAATGGAGACAAAGGTTTCAGAGAGAGATGCAAAATCAGAAGGGGCTGAAGATGCGGGACATTATGTTATTAGCAGGGTAGGGAAGAGGGAGGGAGTGGGAATGACCTTGGGTTTGGCCCGGGGCTTCAGCTGCTCCAGCTTTTTTGCTGCAGCCTCAATGGCAGCTGCAGCTCCCAGGAGCTCATTCTCAGCAATGACCGTGGGGTCCTCTGGGTCCACCCACTCTGTTCCTGGAGGGATGAAGGGGGGAAGGAAGGGGCTAAGCCAGAGCAGATGGTCAGTGGCACAGGGCAACATGGTTAGCACCACCCTGGTACCTGTGGAGACTAGTGGCAGAGGCCAGCTCAGAACAGTCTAACCGGGAAGTGAGGATCTCCCATGACAAAGGTCTCCCTTTCCTCCCTGCCCCTGGTCACTCCTCACCTTTCATGGCCTCAGCAGCCTGAATGAGCTCAGTGACTGAACCAGCTACACGCTTTGAGTGTCCTGTCAATTGCTGCTTCAATTCTGGGTTTGGCTTCTGCAGGGTCTGGGGAAGAAAGGGACGGAGCAGAGAGCATCAGGTTTTAGCTTCTACCCTGACCTAAAAATGGGGCAGACCATGGCCTCCCGACACCATCCCTAAACCACTCCACACCACAGCCCGCAAACACCATGCTGCCCATCCAGGTGTGCTCTGCACACGGGGTAAAGACAGTGGCTGCATGTCACTCACCGGCTGGCAAGGAGCAAGGAGAATGATGAAATGAGGAGAAGAAAGAGATGACGAAAGTAGAGAAGGAGGAAATCAGACGGGAACAAAGGAATAAGAAAAAAAAAAAGAGGAAGAGGTGAGCAGGAGAACCAAAGATGCTAAGAATGATGGGGCCCCAGTGGAATGGAGGCTTGGAAATAAGAACACATTTGGGAAATAGGATGATGGGGTGGGAGGAGATTTGAAAGAAATATTAGAGAGCTGGGTCAGAGACATGGCAGGAGGACTGTGCATTCAGGGAAGCTGGTATGAGGAGCAGGAAACTTCCTCCTTACCAGGAGCACATGGTCCAGCAGTTCCAGGTAGCCATTGGCACATTCCCGGCCATAGTGCAGGGCTCGAAGCCGCACTTCAGGGGCCACTTCTGGGTGGTAAGCAGCTTCCTAACCACAGAGTAATGTTAACTTTAGGATCCCAAAGAGCTTCAGGTCCCCCAACCCTCTGTAGTTTCTCCCCTACCATGCTCTGCCCTAAAGCTGCTTCACTGCTAGGGTTACTACCTTGCAAGCCCGAAGCATATCTGCAATAGCACGACGACTCAGATTGGCTGTGGCAATGACATCCTCCTGGCGACAGGAGTTGCCAGCAGCAACAGCTTTGGCTGTTGCCATGGTGATACCCTTGGTCATTCGGATGAAATCTTCTGGGGTAGAGGTCTTGGCAGGTGGCTCTGAGGAACAGAAGACCTGTTGGGGAAGAAGAAGAAGAAGAAACATTTTACAGTGAGACTATAAGACAATGTACCACTTAGGTAACCTGGTTCATTCACCCCTGTGTTCACTCACAGCTGAGTATTTATTGTAAGTTAAGTCCTGGGAGAAGTTCACACATTCATAGCTAATATAATAGCAGGCAGCTGGTCATCATTTCTGACTGAAGTGATTGGGGAGGGTTTGCTTGAAATTAAGGAAGCAGCTTTTGAGGTGGGTTTTTATTCCTAAACTATGAAGAACCCTTGAAGGGGTGAGTGGCTGAGGTAGGGGAAGAAGGAACTGACTAGGGTTTTAAGAGATACAGGTACCAGAGGTGCACACTCTCCCTGCTGGGAGCATGCCTGCACCTTCCCTCCTCCCTCCCTCATCTTCCCTCCACAGGCATGCATCTACTAAACTTTACGGGACCCCATGAGGCATGCAACCAGAGCAGAAATGGGCAGCGGCAGTTTGTCCTAGGCAAACCCCTTGAACCTGTCTCAAAGGTCCTCTTTTCTCTGCACAGTATTTTAGGTAAATGGTAGCATGTGAATACCTAGGATATCAAGTGGGACAATATTAAGGCTTGTTCTAGACCAGTGGTCGCCAACCTTTTGAACCTCACGGACCATCGGTTGGCGACAGCTGTTCTAGACTATATAGATGGTGGAGAAAAGGTTGTTGGGTCTTGAATATCAGACCAAGGAACTTAGAATTTTACATAATATGTAAAAGTAACAAAAAGTATTTTGATGTATGTGTCCCTCCAACAAATTATTAAAGTTCAGCTACGTGGCAGATTCTGTGTGAGGTGCTAGGGATGCAATGGGGAAGAAGATAGACAAGGTCCTTATTATTGTGGAGCTTATATTCCAGTCCTGGATACAGACCAAAAACTAAGTAAATAAGCAGAAATGCTAAAGACTGTGATTTGGGTTGTGAAAGAAATGAGGCAGATGCTGTGATGAGGAATAAAAATGCGGTCCTGTCTGGCCTCAGTGGTTGAGCATCGGCCTATGAACCAGGAGGTCACAGTTCAATTCCTGGTCAGGGCACATGTCCGGGTTGCCGGCTTGATCCCTGGGTGTGCAGGAGGCAGCAGCTTGACGCTTCTCTCTCATCACTGACATTTCTATTTCTCTCTCCGTCTCCCTCCTCTGAAATCAATAAAAACATATTTTTAGAAATATGATTGAAAAACCCCCACATATTTTTAGAAATATGATTGGGGGGAAAAAGAGGTCCCACTGCAGACAGGTGGCCAGGGAAGGCCTCTCTAAGGAGCAGACATTGAAGCCGAAGCCTGAAGGATTGAAAGGAGCCCAATGTTCAAAGAGCGGGAGGGAAGCAAGTGCAAGGGCCTGGAGCGGAAGTGGGTGCAGAACAGAAGAGAGGGACAGGACGGCCTGGGGAGTCAGCAGGAGCCAGGGAAGCCATGGCGAGGGAGGAGTGTGAATCTACCACAGGAGCCAGGTGGTCACTAAAGGCTTTAAGTAGTAAAGTGACATGATATAATTTACATTTTAGAAAGAGAATTCTGACTGCTGTGTAGAGAAAATGGATTGCAGGGAGCTGAGTAAAGAAGCAGGGAGACGAGACTGAGGCTATAGCATAAATATAACTGAGGACCGATGAGGTTTGGATGAGATGGTGGTGGTAGAGATAAGAGACATTGCGATCTGGAGGGAGCATTAACAAGCATTGCTAATGGGCTTAGATGTGGGGAACAAGAGAAAAACATGAAAGCTGGGTTTCTGGCTTTAGGAACCGAGTTACTGACAGGTGACATTTCCTGAGATGGGAAGGATGAGGGAATAATCAGGTCTGAGAGGCAGGAAGGGGAAAGTTTCCATTTGGACACCTCCAATTAGAGATGAACGCAGAGTATGAGAAGGATGAATTCAGAAGTGAGGAAGATGAGGAGGGGTGAAACTGCCCGAGACTAAAGGCAGGGAGACGAGTGAAAACTGGTGTAGCAGTCCCAGTGAGGGAGGGCGAGAAGCAAGATGAATGAGTGCTGACTGGGACTGGGGAGGAAAGAGGATGGAGAAGGGTAGTTGGAAGGACTTGGCAATGGCCTGATGTGGTGGATAAGGCAGTGAAGTCAAAGGTGACTGAGGGGATCTTTATGCGTGGGAGGCTGTTACCACCATCAACAGGAAGTCGCATGTCAGGAAGGAGAGCTGGCGGGAGGGCACTGCACCCCAGTGCTCACGTCGAACAGGCCCATGAAAATAATTGACCTCGGAACTGGAAGTCAACTTCTTAGAGAACAATAATGAAAGTGGTTGGCTTTGCCAAAGAGGACAGAGGAAGAAGGCTCCCTGTGCACTGTGGGGGCGGCTTCTTCACTCACCAGGTTGAAGGTGAGGCAATGACGACTACAGGAGAGATTTAGAGGCAAGAGGAAAACCAGTGTCCCGAAAGCCAAAGGAAGAGTGTGAAAGAGAGGCTTATGGCCACACTCCAGTGCGGCGAGCAGGCCCCTGGGACGGGAGAGAGTGGGAGGGCGGGGGTGAAAGAAGACAGCTGTAAAAGGCTGAGGAGTAAGAAGGTGCGGAGGGGAAGCCCTGAGTGTAGCCCGCTTGGGAAGCTGGGCGATGCGCGAGGGGAATGTGACTGTTTCCATTTCTGTGAGTACAGGTGAGGTACAGCTTCAGTCTAGCACGATCCCTCTCTGACTGGCCGCCCCGCAGCCCCGACGCGTGCTCACCGCCAGTTCCTGCCGTATGTGTTCTGTGGTCGCCTCCAGGGCCCGGGTGCCTTTGGTAGCCTCATCTTCCACAGCTTTCACCGTCTTGAGCAATGATGTCACGTTGGTCACCATCACCTGGGGGTGTCAGAGGGGTGGGCAGGGGTCGTCTTAAGGAACAGGAGGAAGCCCTTCGACCCATTCCCCCTCCTGAGGCTGTGCTTTCTCTCCAACCTTGGCAGAGTTCTTGAGCTGCCACACAGCGGGGTCATCCCCAACTTTGCCGGCTGCAGCCTTCGTGGCACTGATGAGGTCTCCCAGGGCCTTGGCCACATCTTTCACTGCGTTGATCAGCACCACCTGTGTGGGAGAGCAGAGGCTCTGGTCTGTGGGAGGAGAAGGGGGAACAGGAAGTGGATCTGACCAGAACTAGGGGTGTGAGGTGGATACCTGGGTCTCAGGGTCCTCAGCTCCCAGGCTGGCTGCACCCAGCTTGACCACATCAGCGAGGCGGGTGATGGTGGACACAGAGGACTGGGCAGCCTGTGCCAACTTCTCCTGGCTCCCTGCGGCATTCTGCACCAGGACCTTGGTGTCCTCCACCAGCACCTTTGCGGTCTTCAGAATGCCCTCCCTGAGGGAGGCCCAGCCGTCAGCTCTCCTCAGGTCCCCTGCCCTCCAGCCTCTTCAGGCCCCATCCCACCTTACCTCCCTGAGACCCCATTCCCTCCTCACCGGTGATCAGCAAACGTTTCAGCACCCTCGCGATTGAGTGTGCCGGCTGTAGCAAACATGATGGTGGTGTCCAGGTCGGCAATGATGCCGGACACGGCACTGGCCGCTGTGATGCAGGCCTGGGTGCCACGATTCCCGGCTTGGAGTGCAGCCAGCACGTGCGAGACCTAGGGGAGGGTAGTCACACGGTGACTGTGGCAGGTCACTGGGTGCCTGGGAGAAGGCACAGAGGAGAGGGCTGGGAAAGGTTGCGGGGTTGGAGGCCATGGGTGAGCACTGTCACCTTTTCTGAGACTCTCCGGGCGCACTCTATGAGTTCCTTTTTGGTGTAGGCATCACTGGGGCTGCACTGCAGGGCACCTGCCTTGGTGACCAGAGCAGAACAGCCGTGCCCCAGCTCCTGTACCCGGTGCTTGATGTGGGCACCTATCTGTGAGCAGAGGGAAAGGGAGATGGGTTTTACCAGAGGCACTGTGCCTGGAAGAGTCAGCAAGTACCTAAGACGACTGCATTGCAGCACACAGACTTTTCCTGTTTCGTGTCCTTTTGACTGGAGGTCACCTCCTGCACATGGATAGTAACCGCATGTGGGTACCGGCTGGGGAGGATGGTGTTAAGCAGTGGAGAGGACAGTGGAGAAGCACTTTATGCTGGGGCATTTGCAGTCACAGGGCCATGGATTACAACCTGGCCTGTATGTGGTTGTGGAGGGTTTTGGGGTAGGGATTAGGTGTGTCTTGCTGAGATCCAATTACTAGCTTTCTTGGAAAGCCGGGTGCTTAGGGAAGGAAGGGCTTCATGGCTCTGCAACAAGGAAGAACTGAGAAGAGCATGCAGACTTGCAACAGAACAGAGCAGCAGCCACAGGCCCAGAAGAGGGTTGGCAGAGGCAACACAGCAGACTGGGAAATCCTGCATCCCAGGCTGTCTCCCTCATTCCTGAACCTGAAGGCTCTGAGCCTGTCTCCACACTAAGCTCTGATCACCCCTTAGTGGAATGGCCCTGAGGGTGTGTTCCTCGTTCCATGAAGACCAGAGGGAGCTGTGAGTGGGGCAGCCACAAAGGCCGACATGATGGGGACAAGGAACATGCCACTGGGGTTCTCTGTGAAGAGCAGGGGGAAGGTCACAGCTGCTTCCCTGTTTACCTCTTCGTTTTCAGCAGCAACGGCTGCAGGCTTGGCCTGTGAGGCCAGACGTCCATAGTCACTGGTCAGCTGGTTAGCGAGAGGGCCCAGCTCCTCAGGGCTGGTGCTGGACTTGGTTACCTGGTAATGATGGGAAGGGTGAAGTTATGTCCAAACTCAGCTTCCCGAGGGCAGTCCTCTCATACTCTCCCGAACTCACCATCTCTTGAACAGTGACAGCAATGGCTTTGGCTGTCCGCACCATAGTTGTCTGGTAATCCACGAAGGAACCTTCTGGTTCGCCCATTGGTCCTTCATCTAGCTGAGGGGGAGAATGAGGGAAGGGGAAATATTTTCAGGGTCTCTGCCACTGTGCTCAGGAACCCTGGCCCAGGGTAGCCTCAGTGCCTGCAGGCACCCCAAGACGCTAACCTGGTTGATGGCCTGGCTGATGGAGTCAACCATGCCACCGACGACCCCAGCAGCACTGGCTGCCTCATTGAGAGTTGTTGTCAGGTCCTCTACAGCCTCTGTCATCATCTGCACAGCCTCCTCCAGGGCTTCCTGGGTGTGAGCTGCTTGCTGTGGGTGACAGTGAGTGAGTGGAGGGTGGTCCTGTTCCTGCTTCTCTAACCACTAAATAGCAGCCCCTCCCTCCCAGCCCTCAATACCTTGGGGTTGCCGCCAGCCTCCTTGGCTGTGTACAGCAGCTGCAAGGCAGACTCTGCCAAGGTTTTAGTCTGGTCCAGGAGTGCCATCTGCTGTGGGTGGCTCAGGGTCTTGGAGGCAGCACCCACTGCAGCCAGGGTGAGTGGCTCAAAGTACTGCGCCATCTGAGACACCTGAGGCAGCGGTTGGGATGGTGGTCAGCTGGGCCAGGTGCCCTCTTTCACCTTAGCCCCGGACCCCAGGTGTCTCCCCAGATACCTTGTGTCCCAGCTGGGAGGCTTCAGCCCGGGCAGCACTGGCCAGTGGCTCAATAAGGTGGGAGATTTCCTGAACTGCAGTGAGCATCTGAGTGTGCAAGGCCTGGAGAGGAAGTGGATTTTAGCCCGGGACCTGGATGAGGACCCCTGCTCGCTTCTATGCCAACTAACTCCCCTCGGCATGTTGTAGCCTCTTGATGTCTCTGGGAAGCCCATTCCTGAATCCCTGTCTTCAAGTCCATCCTCTCTCTTCTCAGACAAACCTTTCACATACCCGCTTCCCTTACCTCTTGGGAGATGCCCTCGCGGGGAGCAAGCTGCTGGCTGACCGCAGCAAGGGAAGCCTGGTCGAGGTCCCGCAGACAGCTGTTCAGAGCTGCAATGGCCGCCTCACACTCCAGCTGCCCTGGAGCCTTGTCCCTGCAGACACATCACAGGCTCTACCACCAAGAATATCCCCTAAAACAAAGCTAGCCCATCTATATCCCTGTATCCTCCGAATCCGAGAGCAGGTATCACTGACGCTATCCCATCTAATTGCACCTCAGCACCCACCCCTCCATTCTGCCACAGTGCATGTCCCCCCATCACACCGGTTCTCCATCCCCTCAATACCTCATGCTTGTAATAAGCTTCTTGATGGAGTCCGAGACAGTGCGGGAGTGGCCAGCCAGCACTGACCAGCGGGGAGGGTCCCGGGGATTGACTGCCAGGGCTCGAGCCGTCTGGATTAGTCCCCCAGCACTCTCCAGCATTGTCTTGGCAGAGATCACAATGGGCTCCATGGCAGCCCGGCCCTGGGAAGAGAGGAGGAGGGTGAGTCTCATGACTCCCAAGGAGATGAGGTGGCAGCTGGCCCATCAGTCCTCCCTTCATGTGGCCTCACCTCAGGGCTGATCTGGGCAGGAATGCTGGCAAACTCAGGGTTGGATGCAAAGGCACTCAGATTGTCCACAGCCTCCAGCAGAGGGGCTGTTGCTGCTTGGCACTGGGCACGGTTCTCATCTGTGAAGGCCCCGTCTAGCGCCTGCAAGTGGGTGACAGAGAGGCCCTCGGGATGGATTATAGGCAAAGGAGGTGAAGCCCAGGTCTCCCTCCTGGGCTTAGAGATGTGGGGACAGGCGGGTAATGACCAGTAAGAATATGAAAAGGCTTGGGCTCAGGAAGACGGGATTTGGTAAAGGCCTGGGGGAATGATGGCGGGGGACTCGGGGGAGAGAAGACTGCACAGGTCAGGGAAAGGCTGAGAATCCAAACACTGGGAACCTTGATGGTCTTGACAAGATTGGCTGTGCTGTTGGCCACCTCCTTGGCTGATTGGACAAACTGGCGCTTGGCAGTAGGATTGGCGGTACGAGCAGAAGCCAGGCGGCAGCTGTTACACAGTGCCGAGGTGTGTTTGGCCACAATGGTAGCTGCAGAGAGCACCTGAGGAGACAGACACGTGAAAGAGCCCTGATGAGGGCAGGAGGAGAGGGTACACACTCAGGAAGGAGCCATTATAGGTTGGAGGATGAGAGCAAAGTCTTTGCAAGTCTAATTAGGAAAGAGTTGGGAGACACAGATACCCAAAGATGAACAGGGTGTGAGGGAGGGGAAATAAGACAGGAAGACTAATGGAGTCTAATAGGGTCAGTAGGAGAGTAAGTTCAAGCATCTACAGAGTAATTGTGAACTCAGCAGTAATTGAAAGAATGATGAGAAATGTGGTAGGAAAAGACAGTTACCCAAAGGGAAGCTGTGTGTGGAAGCTGAGAGATGGCTCTCCACCCCCTCCTTCCCCACACATCTGCATCTCCCCTTCCCCCAAGGGGCCAGTCCATCCTGGCTCAGTATCCTTTCCCAGACTTGCCCATGATACCTGTTCCCTTGAGTTACCTGGGCTTGGGTACAGCCAGGCTCCCCCAAACTCTGACAGGCCATCTGAATTGCCTGGTTTGCACGGGCAAACTGTGTGGGCTCCACTAGCCCTTGCTGTCCAGCTTGGCTATTGGGGTCAGAGACACCAACCAGATAAGCAGCCTGGGGAGAGAGAAATTCGGGGTGAGGAATAAAGAATACTCCTCAGGTAGGAATCAAATAATGATGGTGGGGACAAAGGAGAGTAGGGGTAAGTTTAGTGACCGGGGTTCCATGCGAGTAGAAATATTAATAAACTACACAAACTAAGTATTCACAACTTATTTAAACAATATTAGTGAAATGGTTAACAAGTTAAACCATCACTAATAAGTTATTAACAAATTAAAGGTATGTGTAAACTATAGTGACACTGTAGAAAGCTCCCCACCCCACTCCCTGCATGCAAAACCTCTTTTAAAGACATAGTTCTAAAACTACAGAGGTCATTAGGCTAATTAACATTTACAACTCTTCCAAGCTTCAGAGATTTGGAGAGAGGAAAGGATGTAATGGTTGCCAAAATTTTTGTATGCTTGGAAAACTATCATAAAGCTTGGTTTGTACTTCAACACATGATAGCTTTGCTTTTTCCTCTTCCTGCTCTTCCAGAATAAGCCAAGCCATTTAAAGCAGGCCACCCAATAGAAAAGGGAACGGGAGCTAGGGGAGACTGAGGGAGCTGGACGGCAGGCTTTTGAGTCAAGATGATGAACTCTCAAGCTAGTATTAAGAATTCACATACTAAAGCAAAATATTCTCAGAGCTACCACAGGTTATTTCATATTTTATAACGTAGAAAAAGGCAAAGTTAAGTGGTAACTCGGGTAACTGGAAATCTAGTCATTGGTACTTCAATAAAGTAATAATTATGTGAAAAATTATGGACATATGCTAATTAGTATATACGAAGCTGGAAAAGGCCCAGTGTTGGACAGTTGTAATCATAACCCAAAGCACGAGGGTTCGGGGTGACAATGATCGGAACTGTTGGTGTTCTATGATTACTCCAGGAAGGATAAAGAACCCGTTGCTATGAAGTCGGTTTGGTAAACACAACGTGTACAGCTGTGAGGAGGTGGTGAGGAAAGCAGGGGCATCCCAGGAGCCATCGGAATAACCTGTGCAGCTGCCTCGGTGAACCCGCAGAGGGCCTTGGACGCTGTGGCAATGGCCTCTCCGAACTCTGGCAGGTTCCCATTCTTGGCATTTTGGGAGATGCCAGTCATGGCCTCACCCAGTACCTGAGGGGAACAGAGGGTGTCAGGGGAGTCAGCTTCTGTCATCAGTGGGGGAGAGCAGCCGCTGGTTAGTTCCAGTGCCTGCCCTGTCCTCCTGGGCTCCCAGCTGCACGTACCTTTGAGTTCTCCATTACACTGTCCAGGCAGCCAAAGTAGGACATGTCACTGATGGGCTGGACTGGGTTCTCTAGGAGTTCCCGGACTGTCTGTGTAGGGGGAGAGCCAAGTAAGACACCTCTCCCCAAACCCGGAACACCTTCCTCAACCTCAACCCTGCCAAGTGCCCACCTCCAGTTCTCGCAGGGCATTGTCACACTCTTTCTGGCCTGGCGCCTGCTGGGTGCACATAGTGATGAGCTGGTTGATACTGTCGGTCACTGCCCTGCGAGGAGCAGAGAGTTCAGTGAATGGGTGCACAGGTCATCATTCCTGGGTCCTATATACATAGGGAGTCTCTAGCTATTTCTCTTTTGTATGGAACCACTTTTAAGCCAGGGACATCTCATGAAATGCCCCTTTCCCAGTCTCCTCGATGTTCTAGGGCTGGGCTTCCCAGCTCCTACTTACCGGGCAGCTGCAGCCAGCTGACTCTTGAGGTTGGGGGCAGCCGGGTCTGTGGATAGGGCCTTGGCAGCCAGAAGAAGTTTGCTTGAAGACATGGAGATACCCTTCAAATTGGACACAACTTGGGCCCGGTCCTCCTGGCTCTGTTGAAGGTGAGGAAGTCAATAGACTGTCCAGTCCTTTCTTACCAGTCTCTAAAAGGTATCTTCTGTCCACACTCAAGTACTGCTAGACGCTGGGAAGGGGAGGGAGCCAGGAGCGGAGAAGGACTCCCTGGTCACACAGGTGCCTTATCTAACCCTCTTCATACCGGAGCCTGCCCTGCCATCTCCACGCCAGCTTCCAGGAAGGTGCTGAAGTCCTGTCCAAATCGACCCGAGGCTCGAGCCAGGTCCTGAGGAGTCCCCCGAGAGGCCTGTACCAGTTCTGTGGCTGCCTGATTCAGCCCAGCAGCTGCTTCATTCAACCGGCTCTGAGCTTCTTGAAATGTCCCGGTGCTGGGAGGAAGCTGCAGGGTCAGAGAGACACCAGATGCAAGACTGTGAGGAGAACTTGGTAAAGGAGTGCTGGCAGGTGGGCCCAGAGTGGGGAGCAATGAAGGGGAGTCAGCCTGGGAAGTCAGGCTTAAGGAGGGGTCTGAGACGAAAGGAAAAGCCCCCAGTCCTCCTACCGAGTCACTGAGGAGTCGCTTGCTGGCATCTCCCACGGCTCTCAGGGCGTTATCCACATCTCGCTGGCCAGGTAGGCAGCTGACACAGCGGTTCAGTGCCTGGGTCACTGCTTTAGCCACCTGAGGTAGGAGGGAGATGAGGTGTCACAGTGGAAACAATTTGGGAGATCCCTTCCTCTACCCACGGGACACGAAAGGTAACTAACTGCTCTACTGCCTCTGAAAGTGAAAGGGGAAAGGGGGTGTTGTAGCTGAGGGGACTGAAGCTAGGGTATCGAGTAACAGTGGTCAACTTCCCCAAACTTGTTTAGCTGGCCCCTCAGTTTAGCCGAGACACACACGTGTGCTAGGGTGGAGAGAAAGGGTAGGGTCCAGATCTCAGGAGCAGACAGAGCTGAGAAGCTGTCCCTTTGTCAGTGCGAGTGGGCCTTCTCATGGGATCTGGGGGTGAGGGAGGAAGTGGCCCCTTCCCAATACCTGACCTGGGCAAGCCGCTGCTGGTTCTCAGGGTCCCCTGGATGGTTGGTTGCCTTTTTTGCCTCCTCAATGAGGCTGCTGGCCTTGTCCAGGACATCACTGGCTGTGTCAAGCACAATGGCCTGCACTGCAGGATCTGATGTCAGGGCAGCTACGCCCCTAGCAGCCTGGGCCAGGGACCGCAGTCCACCTGCCACATCCCGTGCTGCAATACCTGGGAAGACAGGAGAGGAAGGAAGGGGGAAAAGCCCCTTCATCACCAGGCCCTGGTCCCAGTGGTCTCCTCTGCCAGGCCCCATTGCTCATCCAGCTCCTACTTCCCCGTCCCTCTCCCCATATGCCCATTCCTGGCCCTGCTCACAGACCTGCATAATTCTCATTGCCCTGGGCAACCTCCCCCAGCAGCTGGGCGATGGCAGAGCTCACTGCTTTGGTGCTGTTGCCCAGGTCCTGGGCACATTTCTCCATCTAGGGATAAAAGGGGAGTCTCAGAGGTGGGGGATCACATACAAGGGGGACTGGGAAGAGAGAAGTGGAGAAGCTACTTGGGGACAGCCAGCAGGTAAATGGGAGTCTGGGAAGCTCTGGGGCATAGGTGGGAAGAAAGACCTCAGAGTCTGAGTAAGAGCAAGATCTTGAGCATACTCACCGTCTCCCCAGGTAAGGGTTTAAGCTTGCCGTCTCGAGCGGCTGCCTTCACCTCCTGTAGGTCTCTCTCTAGATTCTGTACCAAACTCAGTGCAGAGTCCATCTCCAAAGGCCCACATGCTTCCTGAGCCTACAATGACATGGGGGTTTGGGATGTACGAGGTTCCGCTATGTCCCACTGATGATTCAGGTTACGTGATCATTCCTGCTTTAGGTTATTCTGCAGATTCCCCATTATCCCAGCTCCACCTTCATCTTCCAAAAAGACAGCCAGCTTCCATACCTTCTGGGCAGCGGTGCGGAGCTCAGCCAGTGCGGTGCCAAGGTTTTTAGCGCACTGACTCAGCTGCATGGCTGAAGCCTGGTCCTGAATTGTGGGCACTGAGGCCTTCGCAGCTGCCACCATCTTCCCACCTGGCTGTAGGGGAATAGGTAGGCAGATTAAGGGCACCGTCCTTCCTCTGGGCTTGATACAAGGACTGATGATAGGACGTGTGAGCATTTGGGCTGAGTACTAAGAGGCTGTGGGCAGAGATTTAAATTGTGGGAGCTACAGGGGACACAGGAGGGTGGGAAGGGTCTGGTCTGAGAGGTGGGGAGAGGGCGCCTTGCCTGAAGGAAGCTCTGGCTGGCAGCAATGAGAGCTAGCTGGGCACTGGGACTGTCGGGCTGGGCTTGGCTCCCTCGGACACCTTGAACCAGCAGTGGAATCTGCTCTGCCACAGCCTGTAGATGAAAATGTCACAACAGTCACCCCCATCCCCAGGCTGGGGGCAAGTCCCTCTCCTCCCACCCCTCCCACCCCATGCTTCCTGGAGTCTCACCTTGCAGCTCTGCACCAGCAGGGGCTGGGGGCCAGCAGAGATCTTGGGGGTGGACGCTGCATGTTGGGCTGCAGCAATGGTCTGCGTAGCCGAGGCGGCAGCCTGTTTGGCTGCGTGCTGTGAGGAAGGAGGAGTCAGGATAAGCCCCAGGCATTCCCATACCCAGGCCCTGGCCTACCCTGCCCATGCCATTTGCTAAGGAGACAGTAAGTGAGTCTCTTCACAGCTTCAGTCCTCCCACTGCATGCATAGTCTTGCTCCTGGTTTATTCCCCAGCCTCACCTCCAGGCGCTGCACCAGCTTTTTCTTGATGGCATTCTGTGCAGCCGCATTAGTCGCCATGCGTAGGCCCTCAGCTGCCTCCCGTAGCCGCTGCTGCTGCTCCTCACTGTCAGGGTTGGCAGCTGCTCCCTGAGAGGTGGAGAGAGAGAGCCACCGCCCTCAATAAGCTCTGCTCTGACCTCTCCAGACTCAGGCTTCTCCTAAAGTCCTATCTAATATCCCCACTGAGAGGAGCCCTCTCAGGCAAGGGGATGGGACGTCTGAGGTGGCCCCTGGGTTCCCTTGGGGATGCTGAAATCCCCTTTAGGTGAAATTGTTTCGTTTCCTCTTTGGGGAAGGGATCATATCCTCCATCCCCCCACCCCACTCTCTACAAAATCCCACTAACAAATGGGGGTGAGCAGGACTCTCTGGGACAAGAATGCAGTTTAGAGCAGGGACCTCAGGAATACCAAAACAGGGGACCCGACTACTCCTGCAAACTGAACAGCCCAGAGCCCAGGGGACTGGGGAGTCTTCTGGCTTCTTCCTGATGGCCCTCTGCACCCTGTGCTCCCCGGTCCTACTGCTTTGTCTTGGCAGTGCTAGCAGCACAGGCCCTGGGACTGAGGCCCATGTGCATTCACAGGAGAGACCAGGAAGCAGAGGGATCCAGGCAGGTGGTGGCAGCAAAGTAGGGAGAAGTAGAACCAGTAGGCCTTGGACTCAAAGGAAGAAAAAGGGTACAGTCGCCAATCAGGCAGCAAGGACTCTGGGAATCACACTGGCTGGAAGCTTGGGCCACTGTCCACTGGCAGCTTAGGGACATAGTTACTTCCTAAGAGCCCCTGTGTTTGTTCTCTTGTATTTTCTGCTTCATCTGGGTCTCCCCGTCTAACTGGTCTACTTCCCTCCAGGACCCAGCCTGGGAGTCTGCACAGAAGCCTCTGTACCTTGGCAGCTTCCACCATCTTGGCTGTGGCATCCGCTAGGATCTTGGCAGCGCTTAAGAGCTTGCGGGAGTTCTCTAGGTCACTCTCCCCTTCGGCATCAGCCTTGATGGCATTGACCAGGTCGGAGGTAGCTTGGGCCAGGATGCGGGCCTGTCGCACCATCTCACCTGGGGGGACAGGGCACAATCAGGTGAGGACCTGAGAGGGTTCCAGGGGTGCAGGGCAATGGTGCAGACAACGCAGAGATGAGGCTTTTTGTGACCATAGAGACTGGGGATTCCCTTAGAGTTATTGTTTTCTGGATCTAGGATTTTGGAGAGAAACAGATTTCCCAGTGCGCTTTGATGGCAGGGGAAAGTCTTCAGTGGGTATTTTCAGCAAATAGGATGAGACGTGTTTTGTAAAGGCTTTAGGGAGTGATGGGTGGAGTAAAGTGCCTAGTGCCACCTTCCATCTGGTTTTTATATACACTTTGATATATTCTTCAATGCACCACGGAAGGCAGAGCAGGGGTTCTACTCCTGCTTTACAGATGGGGAACCCAGTCTCCTGTGCTGAGTCCTTAGGCAGTGGTTCTCAACCTTCTGGCCCCTTAAATACAGTTCCTCATGTTGTGACCCAACCATAAAATTACTATCGTTGCTACTTCATAACTGTAATGTTGCTACTGTTATGAATCGTAACGTAAATATCTGATATGCAGGATGGTTTTAGGCGACCCCTGTGAAAGGGTCGTTCAACCACTAAAGGAGTTGCAACTCACAGGTTGAGAACCGCTGCCTTAGGGGGAGGTGGCAGGTCTGCAAGGGAATGTCTAATGGGCTCAGCGGACCTCGCTGGGGTTCTCTGTCTTCCTAGGAGTGGTGTCCTTACCAGCATCACCCATGGAGCTGAAGATGTTCTCGGTGACAGTAAGGATGGTGTCAGTGGCCTGGTCGTAACGGCCAGCAGGCCCAGCCCCAGTGGCATGAGCCCTCACATGCTGCAGCAGTTCATTCAGAGCCTGGGTGACGGCTGTGGCTGCCGCTCCAACCCCCCTCAGTAGCTGCCCATCCTCTGTTGCTGCCTGGGAAGCAGACACACAGCCCTCCACAGCTTTGGCTACTAGTCGTCCGGCCTCCACCAGTTGCTCTTGGCAGACAGGTGAGCTGATTGTAGGTGCCACCACCTGTGGGCAAACTGCGTGTCAGAAATGCAGGCAAGTGGAAAGGAGTCATGAGATGGGGTGTTTGTCACTGAGTTGAGTAATAAGGCCACAGGAACCAAAGAGATAAAATAAGAGGCTCTTGTGTGGGTGGCAGCACCAGCCTCCTGCACGGGTTAGAGCAACCTTTGGGACTCACCTTGGTACAGGCCACCAGCTGGGAGGTGGACAGGGCACACTGAGTTGCCGCAGCTATAACCTGGGTCTGAAGACCTGAGTCCTCTGTCCGCTGGGCCACACTCTTAGCCTTGAGGACCAGGGCAGCTGCAGCACTTGCCACAGCCTTGGCTAGTTGCATCAGCACTTCCTGTGAGAGAAAAGCAGTCAGCATGGCCTGAGATCAGGCTTGGATCCCTGGACCCTTCTCAGAGGCGTAAGCTGGTTCATTATTCCCACTGACTCCAATCACAGGACAGTATGCAGAAGCAACCAGAATCTACCCCAAGCCCCTGCCTTGAGCACCCAGTAGGACAGAACCCACACCGAGAGAACAGAGCCTACACCAAAGGGAGAAGTGTGCGAGGCGGATACACTCGGTCGGCAATGGGAGGGAAGGGCAGCGCTGTTGCACTGGGATGGACAGAGGAGGTATTTTAGAGGGTCCCTCTCATCCCCAGCTTCTTCTTCATTTCTTCTCCATCTTGGTTGGGAGCAGTACCCTGGAGTCTTGGGAACAAGTCCCTGCACTACCCTCCCTGACCCCATTTCCCAAGCCCTGCCTCCCCATCTCCCATCATGTCCTGCTCCCCAGAAGGCTGGGGGAGAGGTGCAGAAGCGAGTGTATGCGGCTCAGAGGACAAAGCTGGGAAGGCCCAGGCCAGAGGCCGTTACCGTGGGGGGATCGTGGGGAGATCGAACCCCAGACCCTCTGGGTGCACATATCTGCATGGGAAATCCAGGATGACAAGTCAACTGAGGAAACTGGAAACCGGCACGGGGTGGGGAAGGGGCTAGAGGAACAGTGTCCTCAGGGAGGTAAGGCCTAGAGGATGGGAGGGGTTTAAGATGTCCCTGAGTTAGGGCCAGGGTTATGTATGGGAAGACAGGGAAAAGAGGACAGGTGGCTAAACTCTATCATTAATTAGGACCAAGGGTGAACTGGTTAGTAGGTTAAGTTTGGGCTCAGAGGTTGAGTTCTCATCCCCTAAAAAAGGATTGGAGGTTCCCAGTATCATTCCTGCAAACGGGTTCAGGTTGGCTCTGAGGGATCAGTTCAGAGCAGCAGGACTTGGAGCTGGACTGAGGATCAGAGGTCACCTCCTGGGAGCTGGGGTTCTGGGGGTTGGGTAAGTCACCAACCTGGAAGTGGGGGTCAGTATCACTTTCCCCAATTTGCTGCAACAGCTCCCCACTGGCCTGGCCCACGTTCCCAGCTGCTTGCAGCAGGTTCTGACGGGGCTGTGGAGAGTGAACACCAGTCAGAAGCTGCCCAATCCCTGCCCACATGCCCATGGGTCCTATATGCTCAGGGCTCCCACCCTTTCATCCTGTGGCTAGAACTGTCCCTCTTCTTGGGCTTGAACCCTTTGTCCTCCTCAGCTCCTTCCCATGGCCCCTGACCTCAGTGCTGGCTGGCTGGGCACTGCGCAGCAGTTCTGACACTGCGCCTGCGAGGCCCTTGGCTGCCTGCAGCAGGGGACGGCCACTGCCGCCTTCGTCCTCCAGCAGGGCGGCCAGCAGCTTCACGCCACGGGACATCTCCGTCAGGTTGGACGAGATTGTGGTGACTGCGCAGCCCACTGCAGTATAGTCTGTCTCAGCAGGGTCCCCTGAGAGGAGGAAGGGAGCATGTGTGAGAGGCAGGGCAGACTAGAGGACGGCTGGAAAAGAGCACAGTCACAGGCATCGGTCACACACTGTCCCTTCCATGAGTCAAGGTGCAGTCACACCCGAGCTGTCATACTCGTGCTTGCACACGCTTGCCCTCCTCCTAACCCACCACACAGCGAGCTCGGGGTGCGGCCTACCTGCTGTCAAGTTCACCACAGAGGCAGTACCGGCTGTGATGGCATCTACCTGGGAGTGGATCTCATGCTTTGATTCATCCATCTTGTTCCTCCGCCAGGCCTTAGAGGCCTGAGAGAAAGAGAAACACACCTCAAGATCTACTCTGTTTTGATGAACCCCAACCCTGTGCGCTGGAGTCCCAGCTTCAGTACCGCTGACCTCTCCTCCATCCCATACTCACAGCATCCTGACCCAGAGGGGGCAGAGTGTCAAAGTCATCCAGAGTGGCCTGAGCAGCCTGCACAGCCTGCATGCTGGAGTTGATGGTTCCCGTGAGTGCCTGCTGGGCCGAGGTCTGCAAGGAGAGGAATACGAGGGCACAGAGAGAGAAGGTATGTGAGAACTTGAGGCCAGGGAGAGGAACACAATAGGGACAGGGGGAGAGACTGTCTAACTTGGGGCTAGGCCCAGCTGTGGTGGGGGCGGGGCTAGTATTGTGGTGGCAGTGGGGGCTCTTACCAAAGGAGGCATGTGGCCTCGGTGCATCTGGCCACTGGTAATCTGCTGCTGGGCAGGTGGCATGCTGCCCATCTGGAAGTTCTCAGGACCAGAGGCTCCAGAGCGCATGATGGCAGGCAGGGCCACAGAGCCATGCTCCACTTTCCCCACCCGATTGTACTGCTGCTGAAGGACTGTCGACCTACAGAGGGGACACGCTGAGGAGCACTCAGGCCTTCTTCCTCTCATGCCCTTCCCACCAGCTCTGGGTGGTGTGTGAGGTCTCCTTACAGCCTTCGAATTGTTACATGACTGTTCCAAGTATCCCACACCACACAAAACTACGTGGAGTCAAGGCTTGCCTTCCCCGCCCCTGAAGGATGGGATCAGCCCGGCCCCTTCGTACTTTTTGGGGGACACGGAGTCCTCTAGCATAGTAGATTCCTCATCTCCCTCCATCCCAAAGTGGTCTTTGCTTTTTTTCTGTAGAAAGAAAAAAAGGAACAAGAGTTAAAAGAAAAGGAGGTGAGGAAAAGGCAAACTCTTTTTCTGCCAATCAGCCATTTTCCAGAAGCTGGGTCCCCACTTCTAATGGAGCAGCTTGGGGAGAAGGTACAGGAAGATAGAGAAGGCTGGTGGGGCAGTGCTCACCTTCTTAAGGATGATATCTATGTAGCCAGCGATGAGCTGTGCAATCTGCTCCCCCTCAGTTGTCTGTACTGAATAGTAGCCATCTTGGTAGTCCCCGAAATCCTAGGATGACAACGTGGGGGTTCAGTGGGAAAGCTTGGTAATCTCTTCAGGATGGAAAAGGGCAAGATGGGAGCCCCAAGGTCTAGCTGATGGGGTTTCTTCCCACACCAACAGCCCTCTAGGATGAGCTTGCCTCATTCTATTTCTCCATTTTCATCAATCTCCTCTTTCTCTATGTCCCTCATTGGAGGGAAGTATTTTATTCTGAGGAGTGGTCTTTATGCTACACATGCTATTTAGGAAATCTCTTTTCTCTCAAGGTAATAAAATTAGAAGGACACAAACATTTACCATTAAATGACCACACTTGAAGATTAGCACGTTTTGAAAACTGAAACTAGCATTTACTAAATTTCTCTCATTAGGGCACTTGTCAGTTTCAATTCGTAACACCAAAATATAAAACCAGAGGGGAATATTACAGTGCAGAGTTGCTGCTGAAAGAGGGAAGACATGTTTTCTATTATCTTTTTCTTCCCTCTCCCTATTTCCTGTGATCTCAGTTTAACGTTTACAATTTTGTTTTATTTATCTTAATGAATAAGTTTCATTTAAAGGCCACCTAACTCTCTAGGAGTCTCTCCTCCACTTTAACCTCCAAAGTTTTCCTTTTTATCTGGAGTCACATTCAGTATGCCTGCCCTGAGGGAGGTGGAAAGACCTCTGCAGCTGCCCATTTTCTGAAATTTCCAAAGCCCTTTCCCCAGGCTCACCAGGGTGAAGCTCTTGGGAGAGGCAGCCCAGCGTTTGATGTTGGTGAGATTCCACTCCTGGATCACCTCTTTGGTCTTCTCATCCACTCGCATCACACACTCCTTAGTGATGCCCAGAAGCCTGGGCACCAGCTTGTTCTTTCCTTTCATCTTTTCCTGTTGGTGTTGGCGTTATAGGTCAGAGGTTGAGTGAGAAGTGAGTGGTCCGTTCAGATCAAGACCACAAGGGGTGCTGAGGTGGGCAGGAGCGGTGAACTAGGGTGTCCACAGATAGCCCCAGGACAAGGCTACTTTAGGAAAAAGGGAAAACAAGGTAGGGAGCGATGAGGTGGTGGAGAACTGACAACAGGCAAGCTTTCACTAAGTAGAGAATGCTGGGGAACAAGACTGAGGGAAGGATCAGACTTTCAGACAGGCAAAGGTAAGAGTGGAAGCAAGGAGGGAAGGTCCGTAACCCACCTTAACCAGGAAGAAGGAGACACCATAGGTCTTGAGAGAACGGGCTAGCTTTACGTAGCGTACCTTGGCCTCAATCTCACTCATCTGTCCACAATTCTTGTGTGCCTTAGAGCATGAAATGAGAAAAGATTTAGCAAACTCTGGGGAGGATAATGTCACAGACAAGGAGTTAGGTTGGGATATTAACTGTAAGGGAGAGTGATGGGGGAGAAAGGAAAGGTGAGGGAGAACCGAGTGTGAGAAATGAGAGGGTGAAGCGCTGGGGGCTGATAAAGGAGCAAAGTTCAAGGGACAAAGGCGAGGAACTTGCAGACATTCTGGGGCATGAACGGACAGTTAGGAAGTAGGTCAAACAGATGGCCTTTCGGGCTGAATATTCAGAGTGGGGATAAAACCTGACATCTGTACGAAGACATACTTTTCACAGTAACTTCAGGTATACTACCTCACACGATTCTCCCATCAACCCTATGCAGGGCAGGTACTGTTATTCCACATTAGAGGTAAACAAAAAAAAACAGGACTATTGATTTGCATTCCACGGCAAAGACAGTAATGGAGCTGAGACCTTAAGCCCAAGTCTTCTGCTTTCTTGGCACAGAAAAGGTGGGAGCACAGCATGGTGGGTAAAAGCGAGGTGGGAGCAGATGGGAGGGGGCAGAGGTCCATTTAGTTAGTAGGATTAAGCAGCAAAGCTCCCAGGTCAACCCAAACATGTCCAGTCCCCAATCACCTGGAAGATCTTACGTTCTCCCTTCTGCTTCACATACTCCTTGGGCAGGAAGTCCTTCAGGCTACACCAGAAAAGGGAGGGTCAGCATGGAGTGGATGGCATCAGGGACATAGGGCCGTGACTGTCGGCCTAGGGGTGTGAGGAAATGTCTAGCACAGTGTTAGCTTTAGGGAGAAAGAAGACTCTGAGGGAACAGAGTCGGAGTTGTTCCTGAAATCGAGGTGACTTAGCATTCGCATTGAATGCAGCCTGTGTCTCTCCCTACGGGAAAGGGACTGAGGGCACTTGAGTTGGAGGCTCAGTCCCTGAGGGAAAGAGGGTCAAGAGCATGATTTCAGGGAGCCAGGACCAGAGGGTGCTCACTAGAATGACCATGCCTGAAGGAAGCTTGAGTAAAAATGTACCCTCTATTTCCCTCTGGCTACTGCAGTACAATTCTTCAGAGAATCTCAAGAAAGCTATATGCCTGCTTCAGACATACGTAGCAGGGGAAGAGATTTGAACTATATTCATAGTCCACATGGGGCCAGTAAGAAGCAAATGGCTGATAGGAGCTAAAAAGGTACCCATGTGGTCAAACCCTGGCACCTCACGAGAGAAAGTGGGGTGAGAAGGCCTGGGATGGAGACAGGACTATTGGGGCCACAAAGGCAGAGAGTCCTGGGCGCTGTCGGGGTATGGAATGTGAGTCACTCACTCAAGGAAGCCCGCCTTGTGCTTCTGCTCATTGTGGGGCCCAAACTGGATCTGGCACTGGAAACCAGCAAACTCACAGGCCTTGTCAAAGGAGACAGGGTGGGAGCCATTCAGGATGTCATCTCGTGCCTGGAGAGCAGAGAGAAAGGAGGTGAATGCTGTGTGCCCCTCACTGTCCCCTCTCCCCACCTCCACTGCCCCAGGCAGGTCCTCTCCACACCTGCACATAGAGAAGGTTCAGCTGCACAGGGTCCCGCGAGTCCACATTCTGGTCCGAGTAGAAGAACTTCCTCCGCAGCAGAAGCGTCTCGTTCTCCTCCACTCCTTGTTCCCTCAGGGTGCGGCCATGGTCCAGCCAGTTCACTGGGACACAGAGTCTGCTCAGTGCCGAGCCCATGGCCCTGTGCTATCTCTGGATTTTTGTCTGTTCATGTCTTCATTTCCTACCTTCTCTCACTCACGTGCTAAGTTCTGTGAGTGTAGGACTTTGTGTGATTACTGATGCGTCCCCAGTGTCTAAAGCAGTGCTTGCAAAGCGAGTTCAATAGATGAAAAGAAGTGGCTGACCCCTGCCCCCCTGACCATCTCCAGGGCCCACTTGTTTCTACTTCTGCTTACACTCATCATCTGTGTGCAATTTCTGCTTTAGTTTCTCCATCTTCTTCTCATCTCGGAGCAGTGTCTTGTCCTTTCGTAAGGTGCCTGTCACTTCCTCCTTTTTCTCTTCCATCAGCTCTCGAACCAGAGAATATTCATCATGGTTGGTGATGCCTGGAGGAAGGAGAGAGGAAGGGGTAGGAGGCAGCATCTTTTGCCAGAGTTGGAGCCTCCCTCCTGAGCCCTCAGCCCCCTTACCAATACGGGCACAGATAGTCATGAGCATGTCAGTGACGGTCTTAGAGTCATCCACCATGATAGTCTTCACAGTCCCATCCAGCATGCGGATCTTCAGGGGCCTCTGCTTCTTCCTGTACTCCATGGTGTCCTGTGGGGCAGGCATAGGAGACAGGGGCCCTCTTTAAACTAGAAGCATTACTTCCTTGTAACACGGCCAGTGGGAGGAAAGATTACAAGAAGGACTGGAATGGCTCACTCAAAAGCAGAGTTTTATGACTGCTTGTCATAGACAGAAAGCATGGGAGGGATCAGAGACAACAGATGTGGGTGCTGAAAACAGGAGGTGGAACCAGGAAGTTGCTGGAAGAGGATGTTGGTGATCCTTGATGAGGTGATACTCACCCCATTTCGGAGCATGTAGTAATCCAAAGCTTTCCCGGCCTCCAGCCATATACCCTTCTTGGGGTCATCATCTGACAGAAACAGCCCAAAGTCGCTGGCTAAAAGAGAGGATGGATCACCTCAGAATTACGAGGACCCCGATGTGGCGGAGTGGCTGCACCATTGCCCTTACTATGTCCTCAGGGACTCAGAGCTAAAGAGGAGGGCGGGAACCATGCAGCACAGACCTGAGGGATGAGTCGAGTTAGGAGGCCAAAGGGTCATCCCTCAAGGCCAAGAGCATGGGAACACAGAAGGGACCAAGCGACCCTGCCCCAGTCACATGGGTAATCAGACTCACGAGGGCCCGCTGGTGCCTCTGGAATCCGTTCACGGATCATGCGACAAGCATCGTACACCATGGTGGACGGCTCGAACTGCATCGTCTTCACCACGTTCCCAACGCTGATCTTCAGCGAAAGTGCAACCATGGTGGCAGCTTCTGTTCTCCAGCCTGGCTGCACCTGGCCCACGGCATCAGGGTGTTAGGACACCCTCACAGGAGGAGGGGAGGTCTCGAATATCAAGTCCCAGGGAGGGGTGTCTTTGAAAGGGACTCACCAAAACACACAGTAATGAGGTTGCTTTTGTTTTATTTAATAATTTTAAAGAGTGAAAGATGAGCTACATCAGAAAGACCAGTCCTAACCACCTAAGACACCTGAGGGAGAAGCGCTGTGCAAGGTGCAGGCGCAGGTCTGGAATCCCAGTGACCTGGGCCGGCGCCCCGCCCTCCCCTCTGGAACCTGCGCCCCCTTTCTCTCTTCCGAGTGTCTCCCTCGTGCTCCTTGCCTCTGCCTTGTTTCCACCTTTCCCGGGTTCAGCCCTTTTCTCTCTGTCTCACACGGAATCCTTCTTGCTGGCTTTTCCCTGTCTGGGATTTTCAGAGCCTTGCCCTGACTCATTGTGGGACCTTCTCTCTCACAGCTTCAGCTTCCTTCTCTACAACCTGAAGATATTACAGTAGATCAATCCCAAGGGCTTTTGGAGCCTGCAACCACTGACTCCAGCTAGTTTGGCAGGAAGACCAAATACTGGCTGTTCACGCCACCTAGACGCACTCCTGTCCCAGCTTTCCTCTAACTTGAGACGTGCAAGAAGCTTTGCCCATATTTGGTGTCCCTGGCAATCAAGCTAGAATAATGACCCTCCAATCCAAAAGGATCTCAGAAATGATCTAGTCAACTCTCCAATTTTGCAGAAAGAATCAGACCCTGTGGAAGAACGGGGGTGGGTGGGGTGGAGGGGAGGAGAGTGACTTCAAGGCAGATCAGAGAAAGAAAGAGTCCAGTTCTTCTAACCCAGTCCCTGCTCCTTCTAAGTCAGCAAACCCTCCCAACCCCTCCTACACTCTCTCGTCTTCAGTAAGTCCTTCTCAGACTCTCCTTCGTCTCGCTCCCTCCCGATGGTATTTTCAGTGCTTCTCAGGAAACTAGTTCCAACCTGCCTGCCGCCGCCAGGCCACCGCCCTGCTGGCACCAGCTCTTAGAGGGCCGGAGGAGCCACTAGGGGCGGCAGGTGGCGCACAGTGCACAGGAAGGCAAGTCTGCCTGGCGGCTGATGATGTGACCCAGCTCCGTAAGGGGATTGGCTTCTTAACTGAGTGAGCACATCCAGGCTGCCTGGTGCCCTCTTGGTAAACTGCTAGCCCCAAGCGGGATAGCAGGATTAGGGGCCAAGTTGGAAGCAGCATTAGGAGTGCTGGGATACAGAAGATGACTGAGTACCAGGGAAGCGGAGAGGGGTGTATTTCTCGGGGGGTGAAAAATTAGAAAGGATGGGGTGCGGGGGATTGAAAATTTAGGTAGAATCAGGAGATAGGGAAGGGCCTGGGCTAGGGTCTAATGGACCATTCTGACATCCTCAACAGCCAAGAGTCTCCGAAGAGAGGAAACCACAGCTCTTTATTCTCCATCTTTACTCCTAAACAAGAGAGCACCCTCCCAGGCTCCTGTCCCAGCTCTCTGCCCACCTCCCCACTCCTCGGCATTTCTCCCAGTAGGTGGACAGACCTGGATGTGGGGTCTCAGGAGGATTGGAGCGAAGCTGGTGGAGGAGTCAGAGGAGCCGAGGGCAAGACTGAAAGGACCCTCCACCTAAAGCTGAAAATGCACATCTCCCCCCATTTCCTCCGGACATATGGGCACCCCCTTCTTCCTCAAGAAACCTCTGGTGAGCCCCCGATAAGGGAGTTGAGTCATGCCTACCCCTACTCTCAGGCTAGTCCTGAGTGGACATCCACAAGTTACAAGAGGGTGGGAAGCAAAGGGGACAGAGGAGTGAAATGAGGGTGTTGAGGGCATAAAACAAGGCCCCTGGAAGTATAGGGAGAAGCTACCTAGTTCCTGCTCTGGCCTGAGCACTTTCTTACCCTTTCCAAGTTTTATGAAGGAACAGCAACAACACCCCCCCCCCCTCAAGTCCCCCTCCCAGGGAACTCCTCCTCCCTCAAGACATTCCTGAGATACATTCCAGAGGAGTTGGGCAATTGGAGGGGGGGTGGTGGTGAAGCGGGATGGAGGACAGGAGGTCAAATCCCAGCAAGGAATGGAATGTAAGTATACGGGATAAGGAATTTGGGGCACATAGAGAATACAGTCAGAGCAGATACCCACAAACGGAGGTGCAGAAAGATAGGGAAGGAGTTAGAGAGAGGGACAAAGGGGCAGAGAAAACTAAAGACAGAGTCAGAATGGAAGAGGGTTGGGGGAGTAACACTCAGTCTGTTACCAAATTTGGCTTCTGAGTCCGCAACCGCGAGGAGGGGGAGTGGTGAGGGTTGTGGGTGAGACTGACATATCCGGCCTCAAGTTGCTGGAGGCTCATTTAGGGCTGGACTGGGCAGCTAAAGGTCTGGACCTGACCTCTCCCAACACAGCCTCTCCTCACCTATACCCTTACCCATGCATATTCATTATCCCTAAATGTACCCCCAAAAGAGCCTACAAACAGGGCTCTTTCCCACAAAGCTACTTACACTGTCTCTAGATACACATTATCTCAAACACACAGCCCCTACACGGATCCCATCACAACCACATTATCTTCCCATAAAGACCTCATCCCACACACACAGCTTCCCCACAAATACACCTCTATCAGCAAGCACAACTGGCGCCCCACATCTCTTCTCCCATTATGTAGCTATCCTCCCTCCATTCATCCAGCGAGCATTTCTCAAGTCCTGCCTGCCGTAGGGAAGACCCTGGGAACCAGACAAGCCCTCCCTAGTTTTCGCTCTCAAGGGGCTCCCGGTCAGAGCAGTGGGTGAGTTAAGCACAGAACTGTACAGACGGCAGGATGTGGGAAAAGCCAGGAGGTGTGTGCTCAGGGGAGGATCCCTCGAAGTTAGGGAAGGAGGACCAAAAAGTCTCCATGAAAAATATTCTTGGAAGTTAAGATTTAAAAAAATGAAGGTAATATAAAAATAACAGTGATCTTTTTATTAACTACATGTCCATTGCTTTGTATACACAATTTCATTTAATCCTTACAACAACCCTGCAAGGTAGGTGTCATTATTTCCATTTTTGCAGATTATAAAACTGAGGTTCAAAGACATTAAACACTTGTTCAAGATACTTGTCCAAAGTCACACGCTTAAGTTGTGAAGCCACGATCGGAACCCAGGTCTCTCTGACTCCAAAGCCCAAGCTCTCCACTCTATCAGCTGCAGATGAGTCAGGGGTAGCATTCCAGGCAGAGAGAATAGCATAAGCAAAGGTGAAGAAGCAGGAAATCACGTAGGAGCATTCAGGGAAGTGAGGAGACAGGCTGGCTGAAACACAGGGTACCTGCAAGGGAGCAGTGATGGGGAAGTCAGGGTTAGATGAACAGGCCAGGGAGGACTAGGGAGACGTATGAGGGATCTGACCTCCTGGAGGGTAACAGGAGGCTAAGGGAGGCTCTGGGTAGAGAAGGAAAATTCTAGAACTGGACTTTAGAGAAATAACTGGCAGTTACCTTAGAGATTAGGAAGACAATGCATTTGCACAAGTGAGAGGTAATGAAGCCAGAGATAGAACAGTGGAGAGAAGGAAGTCATTCATTAGAAAGTTTAAGAGGTAGAACAGACGGGACTTGATGACAGTATGTTCTGTCAACCATCAGGGATCAGAACCCAAAGTCAGGCTGGGTTTCCCAGATACCAAAGGGCCTGGCTTCTTGTCATTAACAGCCACTCAGTAGCTGGGGAAAGTTGAGTTTAGGTAAGAAACTGGGAAGGGGGCAAGAAAGGATCAGGCTGAGCTGGGAATGTGAAGATGAGGCTGTGGTTAGGGGATGTGGTTGGGCTGTGGGGAAAAGGGGACGGGATGTGGTTAGTACTAGGTAGGGGTAGGTTAGTGCACTGTGCCAGATGGGTACTAGACTTATTGGGGTGATCACTTTGTAAGGGGTATAAATACCTAAACACCCTGTTGCACACCTGAAGTTAATATAATATTGTATGCCAACTGTAATTTTAAAAAAATCAAAAGCATGTACATACCTTCTCTTAAAATTAAAAAAAAAAAAAAAAAAGGAAAAAATAAAGAAGGGATGGGGTTAGTGACTGTATCAGGCTGGAAATGGGACCGGGGAAGATGGCGGTAGGATAAACAGTCGCCGGATCAGGCTGGGAGAAGGGGAAGAATAACTATGTGGACGGTGGCTAAATCAAGGAATGATGAAGTGAGGTCAGAGGCTAGGTCAGGCTACAGAAGGCTGAGAAGAGATGGGACTGTGGTCAGTGGCTAAATTAGGCTGGGATGGAGGAAGAGTGAAGGGACACTGGTAACGCCTAAGTAAAGCTGGAGTTGTGGAGGGGGGATGGGATGCAGCCAGTGGCTGGGTGAGACTGAGTAAGGGACAGTGCTATGGTCAGTGACAGGGTCATGCTGGGAGTGACTTGGGGGTGTGGTCAGTGGCCTGGCTGGGCGTGGGATCTGCAAGACCCAGTTTCCTCTTTGGGTCTCATTTCCTCTTTTCTGTTTGGGGAGTGGGGGAAGGGGATCTACAACTAGACCAAGAACGTAAGGAGGCTTAGCATCAGGGGATGATGGCACAGAGCATGGACCAGGGTGGCTGGCTAGTTCTGCTGGGCTGGGTGGAGGGTATTCAGCAGACGCCTAAGAAGTGCGCAGATGAATGAGTGAAAACGGTCGGAGAGTGCTATGAAAGGATGGGAAAGCTCAGATTTGGTACTGTCAATTTCTTAAATTTCACTTGCCTCAGGTCATCTACCCTGACCTCAACCACAACCTCTAGAACTGACCCCAACTCCGTTAACATTAGCCTTGACCCTAATTTGTTTCCTGTTTCCCAATACCGGCTTTGACATTCACCCCTTTCTTGACCCATCCCTCCACTATTTGGTCCTAAAACTATGCCATGGTTCTCTAATCCCTAAAAACCGAATGTCTCACCAATTCCTGTTGTTGGCCCTGAACGCTGACTTACGTTGGCCATTCTGGAACACAAAATAGTGACCTTAATCCAAACTTTACATACATCAGTAACTCTAAGTTTTTAACCGGGCTCTGTAACTTCTAAAGCTAACCCTGATTCCTAAACCCAATTCCACCTAATCCCAGACTCCCCCCAAGCTTTCCTACCCACATACCCGCTATCAGCAAACCTCAAAGCCGTCCCCCGCCCTGCACCTCACTGTCACCCCACTCCCCGCCCCTCCCCAAAACCTATCGGGTCAGAGGATGGCTCCCAGACAGGGCCCGGCTCCCGCAAAAGGGTCTACACAGACTGCACGCTGACCTCTCCAACGAGCCCCGAAACGGGACGCGCAGGAGAGTCAGGGGCCCCGCCCGCCCGCCTCCCGGGCCTCGCCTCGCGGCCCCACCCCAAAGCTCCCGCTCGGCCCGGTCGGACGTACCTGCGCCGCCTGGCTTACGCCCCGCCCGCCGGTCCGCTAGCCGGCTCGGTCTCCGGTGACTCCGAGATCCGGCCTCGCCCTCTCTTCGGCACTCTCTAGGCCACTTCCGTCCCCGGAGCGTCCCCCACCCGTGGGCGGCGCCCTGGGCCCGCGCTCTATGGTTGCGGGGACTGCAGGAAGCTGCTCTGGCCCCAGCTCTCGGTGCTCGGGACCCCACCGAAGCCCGGCCACCTCTCCCGGCAGGAAGCAAGGGTGCGGCGCGACCCAGGGGAAAACGCTGGAACTGCGCTCGAGCTCCCCTTCAGCCTCTCGGCCTCCGTTTCCTTAGCCCGGGGCGAGGGCGGAGCCGGGTGCGCAGAATGCCCGCCCTCAGGGTGTGAGGCGGCGGCCGAGACGCCCCCTCGATTTGCATAGCTCCCGGGACGTGGCGCCGCACGTAGGCCACTTCCGCGTTATGGGAACTCCAAGTCCCGGAATGCCTCGGGGCGTTGCGTCACTTCCGCTGTGTTGGAAGCTTTGGAAAACCGAGACGGGGAGGCAGAAAGCTGGCTGAAGAGGGAGTACCGGGTAGGTGGGGCCGACTGACAGTCGGTGGGTATTGCGCTTGGGATTCGGGGTTGGGGCCTGGTGGAGGGGTGGACTCCTGTGTTTATGTCCATTTTTTCCGGTAGATTTCCCAGATGGAGCCGGCGTTGGACCCGGGAGAACAGGACCTGCTGGGCTTCCTGCTAGAGCAAAGCGGAGATTTGGGGGCGGCGCCCGATGAGGTCTCGGAGGCTCCGCTGGACTGGGAGTTGCCGCTTTCTGAAGTGGGTGGGGGCTCTGGGGCCGGTGGGCGCGGGCCGGGGTGTTCCTGGGGCAAGGGTGGTGACAGGTCCAGGACTGTTCATCTGAACCCCGAGCAGGCCCTGAGCGATTGGGACGTCGAGGATTTCCTGAGCTCCCTGCCGAGTCCCCCAGCGTCGTTGAACATTTTCAGCAACTCTAATCCCTGCCTTGTCCACCATGACCACACCTACTCTTTCTCACAAGAACATGTTTCCATAGATCTAGGTGAGCATGAAATAGTGAAGTTTGGGGGGGAAGGAGAGGATTCGTGGGCCTGGCTGTTCACTTTCCCTTTTGCAGATAGTGGGAGCTGTGAAAAAGAGGGCGTCCAGGTGACCCCACTGCATGTGGAGGACCCGGCAGAGCAGGTACTTGACTCCATATTGCAGAGGTGGGGCGGGATTCCTCGTTCCTCTCTGACATCCCCGTGCTGCTCTGCTGCCCACCTTTCCTAACCCCAGGAGATTGTTGGGCTGACGCTGACAGATGAGGAAAAGAGGCTATTGGAGCAGGAGGGGCTTACTCTGCCTGGAACACTGCCTCTCACTAAGGTAGGACTCCCATTGGTTGAGTAAGGGCTGGAGGAGGGTTGTGAGTCCCAAGTAGGCCCGTTCTGTTAATTTTATCGGTAACTTGAAAAAGGACTGAAGTGAGAAATTTAGCAAATTTGCTGTTAGTAGGAAACTGAGGGATGTAGTGAGTATGCTAGATGCAGGGGGAGATCCTGGTTTTGTGGAGCTTACACGAATTTGCATGTTCTCTTCAAGAATTCACAAGTATGATTGCATTAGTAGTATAGGGACTTGGAAAGGACTGCAAACAAGGGGTCCTGATACTTAGATTTCACTGGCGTTATCATCATCTATAGCTGAAAAGTAGAACTAAGTTTTTAGGCTAGACTAGGTAAGTAGTATAGCAACAATGAGCGACAGCTTCACAAGCATGATACACTATGATGAAATCAATATTTACTGACAGATTAAGAAATTTTAATTTCTTCAAAGTATGAATCAGCATTGTGGTATGGCTACTAAGAAGGTGAATGGGGTTTGGAGGCTATATCAATAGAGGCATTGCCTCTAGAGGGGCAGTTCCTGTCTTGTTCTTCAGTACACTGGCTAGACCACATCTTACTGTCCAGTTTTGAGCCCAGATATTAAAAGGATGTGGTCCATTCTGAGGAGATAAATGATGTACATTTTTGCCCAGATTAACTGAGGAAATGTTGAGTGCCTTAAAATAGCTAAGGACCATTTAATTTGTTTTGTAATGGCCCCAGAGATTAGGTATTAGGTAAGTGCAATGGATGGAAGGCAGGAGTTGGCTTAGAATAAGGAAGATTTTGAATTAATAAAATTGCTAAAAATGGTCTGGCTTGTGAGGGTGTTAACAGCTGGTCCTCGGAGGCAGGCAGTCAGAGCTGAAGAGCCTGTTGGTGAGGGAAGCTGTGGAAGGGATTCCTGCATTGGGAAGGTGATTGAACTCGTCGCCTTCCCACTCTCTGGTCTGAGACCCCCTTTCCTTGTATTCTCTCAGATGGAGGAACAAGTTCTGAAACGAGTGCGGAGGAAGATTCGAAATAAAAAGTCTGCCCAGGAGAGCCGCAGGAAGAAGAAGGTGTATGTGGGGGGTTTAGAGAGCAGGTATAACGGGAGAGGGACTCGGGGTTGGGGGAACAGTAGTTGAAGTGGGAGGTTTCTGAAGAGAGGATACAGGCCACATCCCCACATCCCTGTTATTCCCTCAGGGTCTTGAAATACACAGCCCAGAACCTGGAGCTACAGAACAAAGTACAGCTCCTGGAGGAACAGAATCTGTAAGCACCTCTCTACATCACTTCCTCTTCCTGCTGTCTCACTTTCTCCCTGCTCCACACTTCATTTCCAACTGGGCAGCTCCCACTTGCAAGGTCTGATTCTTTGTCCTTATTTGGTTTCTGATTCCAAGAAGCTCACAGTAATGGTGAATAAATTCACACATAATGAAGGATAATATAAGTATCAAGAAAGACCAACTGGAGTGGCTCAGTGGTTGAGTGTTGACCTATAAACCAGGTCATAGTTCATTTCCTGTTCAGGACACATACCTAGGTTGTGGGTTCGATTCCCAGTGTGGGGTGTGCAGGAGGCAATCAATGATTCTCATTATGGCTGTTTCTTTCTCCCTCTCTGAAATAAATAAAAACATACTTTTAAAAGAGAGTAAGAAAGACCTCATTGGGCAGATGGCATTTAATAGATAGGATTATAGGAGTCGGGGTGGGGGGTATGGAAGGGGAGGAGCATTTTAGGGGGAGAACAGCATAGTTCAGTTTGGCTGGAATCCTAACATAGGTGAGTTGGGCCAGAAGTAGAGAATCTAGACTGCCTGGTGAGGGTTATGTGTGAGGGTTAGGCAATGTAGAACCACTGACTATTTGCAAAGGAGTTCAAGGCAGGGCAGGGCAGAGGTGTGTATTTGTTTTAATGAGGAACTTTAGGCATTTTGTCCACAGAGGAAATAATTTGCAAAAATAGGATAAAGAGAATTACTGTTTCTAGGTCTCTCTCTTATATGCAGGAGGTATACATGTTATTAAATTTAAATTTTTAGAGGCTCTAGTGCACAGATGGAGGGGTGGCCTTAACAGAAAGGTTGCATTGTAGCTCAGGGTGCCAGGATAGTGCTGCTCACTGTCCCCTCTTCTTCTAGGTCCCTCCTGGACCAGTTGAGGAGACTCCGGGCCATGGTGATTGAAATATCGAACAAAACCAGCAGCAGCAGCAGCACCTGTGTCCTGGTGAGGATGGTGATGGAAGGAGCGATCCTTCTCCCAGGTGCAGGGATGGGTGCAATCCAGAGCTCTTCATCGTTTCCTTTTCTCGGGTTCCAGGTCCTACTGTTCTCCTTCTGTCTCGCCCTTGCACCTGCTATGTACTCCTCTGGCACCAGGGGGAGCCTGCCAGCTGAGCACGGAGGTGAGGGGCTGGGGGGTAGTATTATGGGTGAACTAGTGGGAGAAGCCTGGCCTGCTGCTAAGAGTCTTTTTCTTCTCAGTGTTATCCCGCCAGCTTCGTGCCCTCCCTCATCAGCTGGAGCTGTCTGTGCTGCAGTCGGAGGTACCGAAGGATAGCTCAGACCATGAGCTCCAGGCTCCTGGCAACTCCTGCTGCCTGCCCTCCCGCATGCCTCAGGCTCCTGGCACAGAGCCCCCCCTGAGGTTGCCACTCCCTGATCCCTTTTCAGAGTTCACCTGCCTGGGCCCCATCGCTCCCCTGCATGCAAATCTCACAAGAGAAGGGGAGCGGCTCCCTGCCCACAGCCCCCTATCTGTTATCTTGCAGGGCAGGTACTCAGGCTAGATGGGAGGCCAAATGAAGAGGAATGACAGGCTAGTTTTAGCTTCTGTGCCCTGTCAGGATGCCTTAGGACTCAAACACACCACACTTACCACCTTTCTGGGTCTTTTATTTGTACCCATGTATGTCTGTCACCCCATGGACGGACCTGGGGGAATCAACTGACATTTCATGCAGTGAGGGGATGGGATGAGGAAATAAATAAGTGATTCTGATGCTTGGGTTACCCTTGACCCCTTTACTGGTGTGGTTGGGTGGGGAGAAGGAGGGGGGGGCATGAATGTCCTAGTGGCTCAGGGTTGCAGAAGACGGGGGAATAGGGAAGAGCAAATGCCATGTGGGATTTACGGTAGTGCCTCCCTCCCGTGGTTCAGGGGGCTCCCTCTGGACTTGGGTTTGCCATGACTTCTTCTGGTCCGAGTTTAGACCCTGTGCTTAGTCCTGTGCCCTGGATGTTTGGAGCTCAGCCTTTTTATGCTGCTGCTGCAGGGCCAGCTGCATGGCCCAGATGCTCAGTGGCCGCATGTAGGCCAGAGAGCGGAACACTCGCTTTTGGCAGTATGCCTCAGGGGTCTGGAAGCCCAGGCCCAGGCGCTCCCACACAGTACGGTAGCAGCCTTCAGCTGTCTGGAAGCCCTCGCAAGTCAGGCCCTGTAGGGAGAGATGGCAGCCACATTAGTTGGAACCCCCTGAATAGTCTCTTTAACTGGACTGATGGAGGCAATGGGGTCTCTGCTAATGGGTTCCCAGCTAATGGGGGAGATAAATTTAACCCAGATGAGTGAAGGCAGGAGATGGAGTGCATGCCAGGGGAAAGAGGGAGGCTTTCTAGGTGAATAAGATGGCATGGGCTAGGCAGTACAAATAACTGAGGGCTGAGGAAGTGCTGGGCCATGAGACAGACGGTGGAGAGATGGGGAAGGCAGTGCATTACCTCCTGGATCATGGTGGCTGCCAGCCCATAGACCACGCCCACCCAGACTTCATCAGACTGGACACTGGATTTATCAGGGACACCCTGGGGCTGCATCCCATTCACAGCTCCCATGGTCCCTCCTGCAAAGGCCTGGACATTGAATTCAAAGATAGTCTGGAGAGCACGAACCACGTGTTGGGTAGGAAATACCTAGAGGGGCAAAGGCAGAAACAGTCTCTTAAACTTGCTTCTTCCAAAAAAACCAAAACCCCCCACCCAGTTCCTCCTCCTAGTTAGTCTCTCTCACCTCAGTTTCTCCTTCTCCTAGGCCACTAGCCCTCAGGAACCACTGGCCAGCACACTGGTCAGACATGATGCTACAGGACTGAGGCCGAGAGCTGCAGTCATAGTTGTAATAGCGGCCTGGAGTGGAGGAAGGGCAAAAGTAAGTCTCTCTGTGTTCCCATAGCTGCCTTAAGACTCCTTAGGAACCCCCCAGCTCACCATTCCAGAGCAGTCTCTCATAGGCTTGCTGGCCCCGGCTAAGGATGGAAGAAAACTTGTCTTGAATGTTCTGTGTCCCACACAGAGCAGCCATCTGGACCATCACAGCCACAGCTGCCAGCCACAGTCCTCCACAATAAGCACTGATCAGGAAAATGGGTTTAGGGGTCAGACTTGGCAGCTCCAGCCATTCCCACGCTATATAACAGGCAATAAGTCACCCTTCCTTGAGCCCACAATCCCTTAGTGCTTAGTTGCCTTCTCAGACCCCTTGTAAATCCCTGTCCCCTAACCTGGGGCCCGTGGTGACCCAGGCATCATAGGTCTGGTCTGCATAGCCTCCATTTTCAATGAGTCCATCTTGGTCCTTGTCAAACTTCATTTCAGACTCCATCACAGCCTAGAAAGGGACCAAGATAGTGAAGACCTAGATACTAAGGTAACAGCCAGCTATCTCTCCCCAAACACCAGTCATGCCCCTGTACATGCCTCCCTTACCAGACACACAGGCCACATGTCCCTCAGGAAGCCCTGGTCCCCCGTCAGGTAATAGTCCCGATAAACCTGCAGCACAAACTTCAAATTCAGGTCCTTCCAGTCAGCAGTGTCATGGATCACATACGCATTGACCCGGAGCCATGGCTCGTCGTCTGCAGGAGGGAAGGGAACCTGGTTTATTTGCGTTGGTGGTCGGGTGGAGGGTGTGAAAGGTGAGAGGGAAGCTGACCTTGACGTGGAAGGACTTTTACCTGGGTCCCCAATGTCATGGGGGATGACATTCCTCCTCTTCACAGGTGCCATTACGCCACTCATCAGGTACCGTCGCCATGTCAGGTCTTCCCCAAGTGTGGCCAGAGCTGGGGGAGCAAACATACAAGTTGTAGGGGGGCGGGGGAAGAACGGACAGTCTTGGGGTGGTGTAGAGCTGTGTGTGTGACCCCGGAAGGAAACCAATAAACAGGGTATAGGTATATGTTGGGGGAAAAAGACAATGTGAGGGACCACAAAGGTTCAGGGATTGGGGGAAACTTAGGGGGGCAGAAGAGACACAAAAGAGACCCTCACCCATGTCATACTGCAGGCTGAGCTCAAGTTTGGGCCACAGCATGATGAGGGCGAAGGAAGCGTAGAAGTGGACATCATATGTGTTGTACATGCGATATTCCTGGCCTGGAGGAATGAAGGATACACACTGTTGCCAAAATTCCTCTTCATATTCCCCTCCCTACCCAGCTTGTCCTCTTCAGTTGGGGGTGGGGCACTGTCACACTCTGTACCTGCCAGTTACGCCTTATCCCAACCAATGACCTGGGCAGGCAACACTTACGTCCTGCCTGGTGGTAGGGCACTAACTGGCCTCACAGATACGGCCTGCCATACTATGGCCACCAGTAGCCGTACCTTCAAGGTAGCCAAATCGACCGTACTCCGTGAGGAGGGGGCGGAGCTGACACATGCTCCCTCCCAGCTCCTCTGGTAGGGAGTCCTCAGGAACCTCCAGCCAAACTGTGCCTCCATCAGCCAGGAAGTATAGTTCATTGAAGAGTGCAGATTTGTACCAGGCAGGCAGGGACCTGGGGAGTCAGGAGGGAGTGGTCTAATAAGTGTGGACCTCCCAGGAAAGGAAGGACTCTGGGGTTCAGTTGAGTGGGGGCACCGAGTGAATCCCAGCTCAACTCTGCTGACTTTGGTGGGTGGAGAGTGAATTAGAGTCCTAATTGGAGTGTGAGTGCCTGGGAGGAAGGGAAGAGATGGGCCCCATTGACACCTGTCATCCAATACTGGGCTCTGCCAAGCTGAGATCCTCTCTTCCCAGTCTGCGTATTGGCACAGTGCGTAGTGACTAAGGGCGGGTGCTGCATCACCATCTGTGCCAAAGAACCTAGTGTATCGCCTGGGTGAGAAGAAAGGGGAGGGGTAAGAACATGGACTCCAGGTCACACCCTACCACCTTGGATCCCGATACTCTCTCTGTCCCCTCACCTGTAGTAGACCTGGCCCTGAGATCCAAACGTGATTCTGGGCATGTCCCAGGCCAGTGAGAACTCCAGGCGGCACCGGCCTCGAGGTGGCAGCTTACTCGTAACACACACAGCCCCAGCGATGCCTACCCCTTTCTGTGAGAGGGGGCTTTGACCTGAGAGAAGCACAGAGGATCAGCACAGACACCTCCTTCATCCCCAAGGATCCCTAAGACGGGAGCAAGGCCAATTCATTACTAGGCCTCCCACCCTGCTCTCCAGACAGGGACAATCTCTTTTCCCACCACCTCCCTGTTAGACCCCCCCATCACCAGCGGGGGAGTCCAGCTGTCCATCCTGAAGTAGATCCTGCCACACCTGCTGCCCAGTGCCGTCAGGGTCAAAAGCTGTGACGTGGGTTACCGTCGTGTCTGCCTGTTAAAGGGCCAAAAGCTGTGAAGGGAAGCTCTAAAGAATGCTGGCTTCCAAACTGCTCTAGCTCTTGTGACATATTCCCACCTCCTCCAAGTTCCACAGGCTTATGGGCTGTAGTGAGAGTGGGACTCAGGAGTTTAGGAAATGAAGAGACCATGGTGGGATGGGTGGGCTCTGGGGCTGGCTGGGAGTAGGGTTCCAGGTTAAGGTGTAGTATAGGACGGTGGCTCCGTACCGTGAGTCGTGCAGCCACAGCCATCGTGTAGGGATTTGGAAGGGTTGGATGATGCAGCAGCAGCCCCTGTATGGTCTCCCCATTACGCTCCAGACAGAAGGGCTCATTCCACAAACCCCCTGCAGCATCGTCCCCACCTCCCAGTCCATTCCGCATGGAGAACATGATGGACACATCCAGGGCTTCGTCGCCTTCATTTTCCACATCCCACACAAAGACTCCTACAGGCAGACTGCTGTCCTGGGAGCAAGAGATCAGACTCAGATGTGGTTCCTTCTGGGCCACACCCCATGATCAAGCCTTGTACCAAGGACCTGACTCGAATACTCCCGATATATTCTTTAAAAAAATTTTTTTTTAAAAATTGATTTCAGAGAGAGGAGAGGAGAGGGAGATAGACAGAACCATTGATAAGAGAGAAACATCAATCGGCTGCCTCCTGCATGCTCCCTACCTGGGATCAAGCCTACAACCTCGGTATGTGCCCTGACTGGGAATCAAACCAGTGAACTATGCTGCATGGGCCGATGCTGAACTTACTGAGCCACACCACCCGGGCCTCTCAAAATATTCTTGATTTCCACTAGCATCTCCCCATATTCCCGGGCAGGCTATCTACCAGGAGATAGAAGACCAGTTGGGCAGTGGTCCTGGAAAACCAGAATGATGTTCATGCTCCAACCCCTTTCACAGGTCATGGAATTTCCAACCAAGACAGATCCCAGGGAAGGGAGGACAATGGAGGAAACACAGAGAGGGAATCTCACCTGGTAGTCATGGGGCAAGATGGGTGTGATCTGGCGGCAGGTGAGGGTGACATTCTGGCCAGGAAGCTGATAGACAGTCCAGGCTCGGGGATAGAGGGCATGGTAGAATGCAAAGAACCCACACAGGCCCCAGTTCCAGCTGCGCAAGACACTTGGGCGCTCCACCGACAGGACTTGCTGGTACACCGTCTGCCCTTCCCGACGCAAGCACACTGTGAACTAAACCAAAAAAGAAGATAGGCTAGAACCTGGTAACCCACAGGCATTTCACATTAGTCTCCCTCACTTCCAAGTAGCTCCTCCGCTTCCAGAGCCTGCAATGGTTACCATTGCATCATAGCCTCACTCACCCCAGGCCTCTCCCCTAAGCTCAGTGAATCACCACCAAGTCCAGCCTCCTCCTCCATCGGTCTCCCAGACTTCCTCTCCCTTCTAACCATTCCTTAAGCCAGCCCTCGCCATCTCTGCTTTTACCCTCCATCCCTACTCATCAGGGTATCAGTTCTTCTTACAGACAAATCAAGATATGCTAGTCCGTATTTATGGTCCAGTGACTCCTCCTGGCCTTCAGACTAAACTCTTGTACCTGGATTTCAAGACCTTGATCTGGCCTGTCCCTGCTCATTAGACTCATTACCTGTTGAAGCACCTATATTCTGGTCATATCAAATACTCTATGCCTTGAGCACACTACATTTCCTCCATGCCTTTGGCCATGCTCATTCTAAATCTGGTGAAACGCCCCCGTCCTTTTAGGCCTAGGCCACATGCCATCTCTTCTCTTCAATCGTTGAGTCATTCTCCTGTGTATCCCCCTATGCCCCTAGTATGTGACAATGTGTTTATTTACATTCTGACTCTGCTCCATGGGATGAGGGCAGGGACCCTCTCTAGTTCACTGAAGTCCCCCTTTCCAGCTGTGACTCCCAATCAGTCAGGCAGAGTTGGCATGAGTAGGAAGAGAAGGGCGAAGTCTGCAGCAGTGCCACTTTTTTCTGAGTCCCTCTCATTTTGGCATTGATGTGGTCTCACAGTGCCTATTTTCTCAAAGTCCTCTAATAAAAATTTAAGCTTGCCCGGCCAGTGTGGCTCATTGTTGAGCGTCAACCTATGAACCAGGAGATCATGGTTCGATTCCTAGTCAGGGCACAAACCTGGGCTGTGGGCTTGACCCCCAGGGTGGGGCGTGCAGGAGGCAGCCGATCAGTGCTCTCTTATCATTGATGTTTCTATCTCTTTCTCTCCCTTCCTCTATAAAAAAAAACCACACACACACACACACACACACACACACACACATATACATATATATCTTTTTAAATTTAAGCTTTGCCTGGCCAGGTGGTTAGTAGGAGTGGCATCCCATACACTAAAAAGGTTTCAAGTTCAATTCCTAGTTAGGGCACATACATAGGTCACCAGTTTGATCCCTGGTTGGCACTTATAGGAGACAACCAATCAATGTTTCTCTCTCTCTCCATACCCTTCTCTCTAAAAAAACCAATAAAAATATGCCCTTAGGTGAGAATTTGAGGGAAAAAAAAAGATTTAAGCTTCTGGAGGTTAGGGCTATGAAGGATTGATATCTCTTCCCTTGGTTCAGAGTATGTCTGATATTTTTAAACACATATAAAAAAATAGTTTTGTTTTTGTAATAGATAATGGTTAAAACCATGGCTCTTTTATTAATATATTTTTATTGATTTCAGAGAGGAAGGGAGAGGGGGAGAGAGAGAGAGAAACAACAATGATGAGAGAGAATCATCAATTGGCTGCCTTCCACACAACCCACACTGGGGATCAAGCCTGCAACTCGGGCAGGTGCCCTGATCAGGCATCGAACCATGACCTCCTGGTTCATAGGTTCGACGTTCAAACACTGAACCACGAAGGCTAGGCAAGACCATGGGCTCTTAGCCAGAGGGAACTGAATCCATGCTTCCCTTTCCCAACCATGGGATCTTGGGCGCATTACTAAACTTCTTTAGATCTTAGTTTCCTCTCCCGTAAACGGGTATAATAATATACTTGCCTTATAGGATTGTCTTTAAGTATTAAATGTTACACAGAAGTTCTAACACGTGGTAAGCATGCAATAACTACTTTAACTGCGGAGTCATAACTCTGGAAGACGTTCCCCTCAGGACACCTGAGTGATGAGCCAGAAAGGAAGCCCGGGACCACGGGACAGGGTTGGTAAAGCTAACTAGGAAGGGCACTGTCATTACTCGGACTCAAGGTCTGCTAGTCATTTCTGCTTTGAAGATGAGCTGAAGCTGGAGGCATCCCTTAGACAGGAAGTAGGAACTTGGTGGACAACTCAACATGAGAGGTCACTAGAGAGAGATGATGAAAAGTAGATCACATGCCTCTGGCACTCTCAGCCCAGGAAGGAACAGAAGGAAAAGAAGCAAACCTTCAGAAAAGGGAAGAAGGCTAGGAATCTGGCTCTTACTTGGTCAGCAATGACTGTCCGGTGCTGGTACATTCCAGGATTAAGCTGCCAGCGACAGAACTGGCCTCTCCAGCCTCGGGTTATAGTGCCTCCCCCGATACCCCCCAAGGGACAACCTAGAAAGAGAATCAGGACCATTGTTAGGGTAATGGGTAGAGGAAAAGCCCATTTCTCACTTTCTAGACTATAAAGATGGGTTCCTCTAAAAACCGTGGGAATATGAAACCAGCGTGTGCACTTTAACTTATACAATGTTACATGTCAATTATATCAGTAAAGCTGGGGCGGGGGGGGGGGGGGGGACCCCTCCATAGGGGATAGGGGCAGTAAAGCTTGCCTAAGTGGAAACATCTTTGCCTCACTCTGTGCTCTCTCTGGAGGCTGTGCCCTCTCTGAATAGGGCAGAGCTGGGGTGGGGCTCACCATAGATCTGTCTCAGGGGTACAAAGTTGATGAGGTCGATGAAAGGTTTCTTCTTCTCCACCTGAGTCTTCTGGTACCACCACTGCAAGTACCTGAGGAGCAAGAGGCAGTGTGATGGACGGGGTTGTGGGCAGTGCCTTCCTGGCTGCAGTCACCTACCTCTTTCTGGACGCCCAGTTGTGATTTCCCATCACATGTTCTAGGGATCCAACACCTTTGCTTCCAAACCTCCTCCTCTCAACTTCTCTCCAGATCAAGGTCCCCTCCTCATCTTTCCAGTCCCCAGCTTACAGCGTGGGGCTGTCTTTGTTTCTTTTCTCTGTTCTCCTCAGGAGCTTTCTGATCTTTCCTCACCTCTAACTCCACTGCCCACTGCTTTACTTACCCCAGCAGCTTTTGCCCGAGGTGTTGAAAGGGCCAGTTATGACTTCTAAGCTGTAAAGTTTGTGATTTTGCTCTTGTAATATCCCAGTAAAGTCTTAAAAAAACCAACATTTCCCTGGGCTTGTCACAGCTCTGTGTCCCATAGGCAAATGATTCTGTTTGGGATTCAAGAACATCTGTCCTAGACCAACTTCTAATCTTACTTTCTTGCAACCCCTGCCCTGCAAACCTCTCTCCCAATTCTACTCCCTACCCAGCCATTTTATATTCACTATTCAAGCACAACACTTACAACCATGTACTGTGTAAGTATTCTTCTTGAGCCTCAGTTTCCTCATCTACAAAGTGAGGACATCTCCTGCCCTACCAAACTACCCACCTCATGGAATGAGCAAATGACATAATAGGTAGGAAAGCCAGAAAGTGGAATACCTGTGTCAGGTATGATCATTACTTCTACATACGCTATCTGAATTCCCAGTCAGATGCTGTCTTGTTATTTCAGTGTTCCTCACGTGAGTCTGACATACTTCTAAGTTCCTTGGGGAAAGGGACAGTGACAAAGACTAGTTGATTATTACCCATTGCTTCAAACACAGGGCAGGGCACTTGGTCTGCAGTCAATAAATATTTGCAGAATTTACATATGATTGTATAAACAGTGGGGCATAAGATGAACAAAGACAGGAGCAAGGGGAGGAGAAATGTGCATAACGAATAGGGAAATTGCATTCTGGGGTGGTAGGAGGAAAGGGAGGGAAGACAAAGCATCCTTTCTGCCAACTTAGAGGAAACTGGACTCTGAAACTAGAGGCCCGAAAGGACTGGTGAAGGGAAAGAGAGTGCAGTGGGCATTAGGGCAATGAGGAAGAAATGCAAGCTATGAGGACAGGCAGAACATATGAGTATCTAGTATAGAAGTGGCGGCACTCAAGTACTTATTGAATGAATGGACTCTGTCTGGGAGAGCAATCAAAATTGAATTCTTACCACCCGGAGGCCAAGAGAACTCTCCTTTTAGAGAGTTTTCTCTTAGGTTTCCCCCTTTCCCTGAATTTAGCAGCTGGCCATTCCTGACCTATTTGGTCTTTTTATAATTTCAGCCCCAACTTAAGAATTATTCAGAATTCTTGTCTCACCCTGCTTTCTCCTTCCATTCCAAAAGCCGTGTGTTAGTGGCCTGCACCCTGTCCTGATGTGGGAAGCCAAGGTCCAGGGGCCTGAGCATGGCTTCAGGCCTCTGATTCAGCTCATACAAAGGGACGGGGAGGATACACACCTGCTCTTTTTTTAATCCTCACCTGAAGATACGTTTTTATTGATTTTAAAGGGGAAAGGAGGGATAAAGAAAACATTGATGAGAAACATCTTTAAAGAGAGAGGAAGAGAAAGAACGAGTGGGAGAAACATCAATGTGAGAGAGAAGCATTGATTAGTTGCCTCCCGTATGCCCCCCAACTAAGTATGTGCCCTGACTGGGAACTGAACCTGCAACCTTCTGGTGTATAGGATAATGCTCCAACCAACTGAGCCACCATCTGTTCTTGACCTCAGTGTCCCCACCACATGATCCCAAAGTGCTTCTCTTAGCACCTTAGCTCTATATTCTATTTTGACCTAAAGGTTGGGCTAGGGATGACTGTTCTCTGGTGATGGTCACCCACAGTTCCCAGCAAAGGGAAGGCACACCTAGGCGGCACCAGGCCCTTCCCACCACCAGGTCTAGGGTTAGGTAAATGGACTCCCCACCCCAGCCCCAAAGCACTGAATGGGAAAGGAAAGGATCCATTTATTTACTTATTTATTTTTAAAAATCCACACTCAAGGATATATTTTTTTCATTGATTCTAGAGAAAAAGGAAGAAATGGAGGGGGGAGGATGGAGGGAAGGAGGGAGACAGGGAGAGAGGGGAAAAAAACATGGATGTGAGAGAAACATCCATCGGTTGCCTCATGCACGGGCCCTGACTGGGAATTCAACCCTGGACCTTTCGGTGAACGGGATGTCACTCTAACCACTGAGCCCACCAGCCAGGGTAGGGAAGCATCCTTTAGAGGCTGTCAGGGCTGGTTTCACAGCCTTCAAGCCTCCCTCCGTAGTTCTATGTTTACTGTGTGCAGTGACTCAGGATGACCTCAGGGTGATGCTTTTTGTGCTCACATCCACCTGCTCCTGTTACTAGGTCTCGCTCTCTCACCTCTAGTTTTTTAACTCAGTGGGGATACGGAGGGATCTAGAGTTCTACAGCCAGAGTAAGCTCTTCGGGGTCTGCAATCCTTGGGCAGGAAATGCGGGGACAAGGGAGACCCCAGGGCAGGCTCTGGAAGGCTATTCCTAAGAGTCTGGGGACACCTATGGCAGTGCCTCTCTCATCAGAGGGCCAGTCGATCTCAGAGTAGAGTGAGCAGCACCCCTCATCACCTCAGGATTGAGAGAGCAGGCAGCCTTGGAACTAAGGCGTGCTGGGTGCTGGACTGTAATGTGGCGTGCCTAAATGAGGTGCAGAGACCACGCCAGCTGCTCGGGATTCTGAGACCCACCCCCTCCCAAATAAAACAACATTGTGTCAGGACCTCAGCAACCAAACTGTCCTTTCCTCTCCTACCACAACACAGCTAACTCCAAAGACCAATCTTTGGAAAAGAGGGAGTATGTGAGAGGGAGCTTAATGGGAAAGGCTGGCTGCAGGCCTAGACATTTCTGCTCTTTCCTACTAAAAAGTCAAGTTACTGAGAGTAAAGGGTTGCAACAAGATGTGACCTGGTCTTACTCTTCAAAATCAAGGCCTAGAATATGTTGGGGATCAAAGCCACTTGAGTGGGACAAGGCACATACCTGCTTTCTCACCCCCTCCCACTTCTGCTGGAAGTCTTGTGCTAGAACCAAGCGAAGCCTATGGTACTCTAGGCGGTGGGATCTACTCACCTCAAGCCCATGCCCAGGTGCTTTATCAGGTTGCTTAGGGAGATGTTATTGGCATTAAAGGGTTTCCTCTTCTCAGCAAACTCATGAGCCAAGCAGATGCGCCAGCCAGAGGAAGGCACCTGGTAGCCCTTGGCTTTCCCCTCGTAGGAAGCCATCAGCTGCCCAGGGTCCTCCGGATCGCTATGGCCCAACTCATGTTGGGGTCGACTGTCCTCAGGGCTCTCGCAGTCAGGAACCTGCACCGCCTCAGAGTCTCCGGTATCTTTAGGGCAGTAAACCTGTGGATCCCCTTTGGCACAGCTGGTCTGCTCCGAGGCGGGGACTCCGGTTCCCATGCTCCCTGGATCCTGGGTCCTCTCGACCTCGATGGCCCCAGGTCCCGCGCCTTCCGATACCAAGTATCTCGCCAACCAAGTGCAGAGGCGGGTGCCGATGGCTGCTAGGTGCCGTCCTGGAGGGTCGGCCGCTGGGGGAAGCTGCGGTGAGCAGGTGTCTCCGTGTAACCCGGGAGCTGTGGCTGCAGCTGCGGCGGAGGCGACTGCAGTGAAGCCACCTCGAGCTCCCCGTCTTCGTCTCTCCGGGGCCTGGGCGGGAAGGGTCGGGCCTCGTCGTCATTGGGCCGCGATGATGAGCGAGCCCGGCCAAAGGGCGACCGCGGGGCCAGCGGAAAGGGGAGGGGCCAGCCCGCGAGGCACCGCCCCCGGGGCCCGCCTGGGCGCGCGCGGCCGCCTCCGCCTCGTCCCGGGGCCGCGGCACCAGGGCCCCCGGGTTGGGCGCCGGGTCCCGCCGGTTGGGGACTGGGACAGCGCCCACGCCCAGGTGCCAGGCCGTGGGAAGGTGACCCACGGCGGCAGGACGCGAACCCCTTCCGGTCCGCAGGGCGCTTCCGGCAGGAAAAGGCTCCGTCCCGGGAGGGGGCCGAAGGGAAGTCCCGCCTCTACCGCGGATGCCGTCACTCACCGAGCCAGGACGGGAGGGGCGGGCGGGGGCCTCTGTGCGCCGAGACCCCCGGTTTCCACCTAGCGAGGTGCCTGGGCTGTGGGCGCCAGAGGACAGGTGTCGTGGTCTGGGGCGGGGACGTGGAGCCTTGAGGGAAGGGGGCAGAGGCCGGGCTGGGGTTCAGGGAGGTGGGGGACCAGCCAGGTACTGAGAGAAGGGCGGGCAGCGGGGACCCGGAGCGACGCCCTCCGCCCATCCGCCTCCCGCACCCAAAGCAGGCGCTTCCCTCCGACGTCGCCGTGCTGGCCGCCGGCCTTTTCCAGCCCCCGGCCCCACGCGGCGGCCCTCCCTGCCAGGGGACTGACTTCTGACCCGCTTTGTTCCCTCCCAGGTCCGATCCCGGAGCTGACATGATCGAAGTAGTGGCCGAGCTGAGCCGGGGTCCTGTGTTTCTGGCGGGGGAGGCGCTGGAGTGTGTGGTGACGGTCACCAACCCGCTGCCCCCCACGGCCACCTCAGCATCCAGGTGGGAATGCTGGCACTGAAGTGGTCCTCTGGGAGGAAGCTGGTATCTGCAGTGCTAAGCCAAAGCTCAGGTCGTCCTGCAGCTACACCGCCACCTTCCTGCGCATTGTGCTGTCATTGGAGCAGCGGCTGCTTAACCGAGGGGATTGACAGAGCCCTCCACTCTCCGATCCTCCCTCCTCCCTCCTCCCTCCTCCCCCATTCCCTTTTACCCACAGGACACTTCTCTACTTAATGGTCTCTTTTAATTTTTATTGAGTTTATTGGTTAATAAGATTACATAGGCTTCAGGTATACAGTTTTATAATATTGTCTGTAGTACAGTGTGCTCACTACCCAAAGGCAAGTCTCCTGTCACCATTTATCTCCTCTTTGCCTCTTCTACCTTCCCCACACCCCTCTCCCTTCTGATAATAGTGGTTTCTTTTTGGGGTCCTGATTTCCTGGCCCTAAGACAGCACCTCACCATGTTGATCTCTAGGCAGTGTGGTAGGGCATTGGGGAGAGCTCTGGTAAGGTCAGGAACTCCCCTCTGATGCCTCCTTTACTTCCTCCCATAGTGAGGCTCTGGCCTGGGCCAGTGCACAAATCCACTGCCAGTTCCATGCCAGTGAGAGTCGGGTAGCACTGCCTCCCCCCGACTCCAACCAGCCAGATGTTCAGCCTGAGAGCCAGACTGTCTTTCTACCACACCGAGGTTAGAGACGGGGCATTTGCCTTTGTTGGGAATGGGGCAATTGTCTCTGAAGGTGACATTTTAAAATTGTTCCGGTGAGTCATTATAGTCTCCGTGACTTGGGGATATGGGGGGATGCAGTTGTTGCGTTGGGGATGTAAGACTGTTGCTATCTCACAACAAGAAAAGAGGGATAGAGTACCTGTGAGCTGTCATTCGTTGGCAGTGCTTACTGCCCCACTTGATGTGCTAGCCTCGTCTAGTACTAGACAATGGGGTCATTAAGCTGCAGTCTCTATCTTTTTTAGGTGAGAGGGGTCAGTGTATCCTTTCCACTCCACCAAAAATCCTATTCTGTGACCTGAGGCTAGACCCTGGGGAGTCCAAATCATGTAAGTGACTGTCTCCCACCCTCCTGAGACTCCCGGAGGGAGGACTCCTCTGGCTGCCCTGACTACTACTTCCCAACCAGACTCCTACAGCGAAGTGCTACCCATAGAGGGACCACCCTCCTTTCGAGGTCAGTCAGTTAAGTATGTCTACAAATTGACCATTGGCTGCCAGCGTGTCAACTCACCCATCACGTTACTCAGGGTCCCTCTGAGGGTTCTTGTGCTGACTGGTAAGTAAGGGTTCCTGGAGGGAAGGGCCTCACCAAAGCAGAAATGGGGTTAGAGAGCTGGTGAGAGGGCCTGGAGGGGAGCTTCCTGGTCTCAGGGAAGGTGGAAGGGGGTTATAGAGGGAGGACTCTGGAGAAGAGGTTTAGATGTGTACCCCAGCCATGTCTTCTCTTACCTGCAGCCCTCTCAGGTTGGGGTCCAAAACCCAACTTCTGCTCTTACCTCTGTTCCCTCCCAGCACTACTTCTCTGCTCATTTTCTTTCTAGGCCTTCAGGATGTCCAGTTTCCCCAGGATGAGGCTGTAGCCCCATCCAGTCCGTTCTTGGAGGAGGATGAAGGTGGGAAGAAGGATTCATGGCTAGCTGAGCTGGCTGGGGAGCGCCTCATGGCTGCCACATCGTGTCGCAGCCTCCGTGAGAATCCTTTCAAAATTGTCCCACCCCCTCTTCCCCTCATCGTGTTCCTGTCTCAGGGGCAAGTTCTCCCAAGTGCCGAGTGCTTCTGAGGATCCACTGGCATCTCACCCAGATTATAAAGAAAAGCCCCACCTTTTGGCTTCTGGCTCCAGGTCCTAGATATTCTCGTGTGGACTCCGGGCTCACAGTGTCCTGTTTCCCCAGATCTGTACAACATCAGTGATGGCCGAGGAAAAGTTGGCACATTTGGCATCTTCAAATCTGTATACAGACTTGGCGAGGACGTGGTGGGAACCTTAAACTTAGGAGAAGGAACTGTAGCTTGTTTGCAGGTGAGAAGGCAGAAGGGGGGCTTATGGGGCGCTGGGCCTGAAGGGCTAGGGTAGCAGAAGGGCCTGCAGAAAGGGGGTGGTATGTAGAAATGGATAGTGGGGTGTCTGGTAACCAGCAGGTTGAGGTTGGGCTGCCCTCTCACTGAGAGTCAGCAGTTCCCAGTGCCTGCTGGCACACACTTTTCTCGCTCCCAGTTTTCAGTAAGTTTGCAGACCGAGGAGCGTGTACAGCCAGAGTACCAGCGGCGCCGCGGGGCAGGGGGTGCCCCCTCTGTGTCCCATGTGACTCATGCTCGACACCAGGAGTCCTGCCTCCATACAACCAGAACCAGCTTCTCCCTCCCCATCCCTCTCAGCTCCACCCCAGGCTTCTGCACTGCCATTGGTGAGACCCTGACCGTTATCGGAGGTGGGGAGAGAGCAAATAACTGTCCTTAGATACAGTGTAATGGATCCTGGTTCTTAGCACACAGACATATCTACATCCCATTTTCGACCCCTAACGCTCTATTAGATCCTCAGTCTATTTCCTGGATGCGCTGACCCCTACGCGCTTAACAGCTTTGGAGCTCCCCTTCCGTACCCATTCCCACGGGGACCTGTGGTTCCCGAGCCCCTTTGCTTTAAGCTATCAGATCTTGACTGTCTCACATTTGGGCTGCTAGATTCTTGACATTGCTGTCCTTATTGTCACGTTTTGGTTAACACACTGGATTACTTCAAAAAAAACCCTTGATTTCTCCCTGTCCTGTGCTTTCTCCCCCTCCTCCCAAATACAGGTTTTTGCTAACTTGCTAACCATACCCTGTCATTGGCTTGTAATTTTAGCTTCTGATGCCTCTGTCTGTCTTTTTTCCAGTGTCCCTGAAGTGGCGATTGCATTTTGAATTTGTAACATCCCGAGAACCAGGTTTGGTGCTCCTACCTCCTATGGAACAGCCCGAGCCTGTCACCTGGACAGGGCCTGAGCAGGTGCCTGTAGACACCTTCAGCTGGGACCTCCCCATCAAGGTGCTTCCCACAAGCCCGACCCTGGCCTCATATGCAGCCCCAGGCCCCAGTACCAGCACCATAACCATCTGAAACTGGCCCACCGCAGCCCCGATTTCTTCAGGATCCTGAGAACTCAGCACCTGGACTCTAGTAGGGCCCGATTTTTCCCACCTGGGGCCCAATGGCACGGACAATGAGAAGCAGGCTTTCAGCTGTAGCATTAATTTATTTATTCAGAATAAATTGGCAGCTGCTAGTGGTTTCCCTGGAAGTGGCAGCAGCAGTGGGCAGTCAGCAGAAGGGTGATCAGTTGAGTTTAGCCGGAGTGGAGAGCAGGAGCCCCAGGAACAGGGGTACTAGCCGAGCCCCACTCTGGGTCAGGCCCTCCCCCTTTGCAGGGCAGCCGAGGGTCAGATTTTTGTACCAGGGAGAATTGGCAGGTTCCTGCCTCCTGTCGTACCTCACACTCAGCAGGGAAGTCGATGGGATGCTGGGACCTGGGGACCCGAAGGATGGGGAATGAGTTAGTACAGTGAAGAGCCACCTTTCCCTCCTCTCCCTTTCTCCCAGCAGTCCTCCCAGATCTTCCCCTGGTGCCCCTTTGGTCCCCCTAACTAAATTCTCACCTACCAGAATTGGATTTTTTTTCATTTCATTGCAGCAATATTTTCCTTCTCGATCCATCCCTCCCTCCCTCACTTTGTAGCCTGAAGCTTTCTCTCTCACACTCTTGGTGTTCGGCCAGCCTCACACAGCCTTTCTGTTCATTCTAACATGACAGAATCTAGTCCTGCCCTGGCCATCTCACATCAGAGCCATTCTCTCTGGCCATTTCTGGTCACTCACGTGTCACAGCAGCCCACACCGACAGGATGCAGGCAGGTGCAGTGGAAGCAGTCCTTGCGGAGCCAAGACTCGCCCAGGGTAAAATATTTCCCTTCATAGTGGCAGGGGGCTGGGGAAGAACAGGAAATGTTAGTGTAGCGGCGAGCAGTGGCGGCAGATACAATCATCCTGGACTAGGAGACAGCTAAGGGCACACTCTCCCCATATTTAGTCTTTCCTTTTTTGAGTGACCCCGGATCATCTCTAAGCCCCCCTCCAACCAGTGAATGCCCTCTGCTCCTCTTCTTTTCGTAATGCCTCACCCAGCGTTACCTTGAGCTTGGAAGTAGCATTTGCTGTGGACTCCTGGGTGCTGAAGGAGCAGAGATAGCACCAAGCAGAGGATCCTCCAGCCTCCCAGGATCCCCTTAGCCTGTCCAGCCCAGAGCATCCTTAGGGCCATTTCTGGAGCACAGCCTTTCGGACCCTCTCGGCTTCTGGTCAGGCTACTCCGGTCTTGTCTCCTTGGCTTTTCTTTGTCTCTCTCCTTGAGTCTTAGTGTCTGTCTTTCCCCCTGGGCTCCTGTCTCACACCATCTCCGTGCCCTCTGCTCTCACAGGCTTGGAGATGTTTATAAAGTGAGGACCCTGGCCCCCTGCTGAGTAGAGCTGGAAAAGCTGTAACTCTGTTTCCTGGGGTGAGGGCATGAAAACAAGAGGTCCAGCTTTAACAAGCTGTGAGAGCTGATTCATGCCCCTGCACAGCTAGGGGGAGGGAGGTGGCCATGGAAGGGGCACTGGACTGGGCACTCCCCCAGCAAGGAGGTGGGAGGGGTGAGGGCCCCCAGGTGGTCCCCAGATCTCTGACCCGGAGAGAAGGAAGCATTCCACCATCTCCCACCCCACCCCACAATACCACACACACTCCAGGGGTGGATGTGCTGGGATCCCTGCCTGGACCGGAGGGAGGCATTTCCTGGGGATGGCTAATCCTGTGCCCCAGCCAAACCCAGGAGCTGCCGTAGGGTGCGACGGCCAGAGGCTCCAGGAGAGCAAACAGGCACCTAGAGTGGAGACTGTTTCTCTCAGACCCTAGGGCAGGGTCTCCCTGAAGTAGAGACGTGGCTGCCCCTCAGAGATGAGGGTCAGGAGGTAGGTTATCTCTTTTCCACAGGCATCCAGAGATGGGTCCTCCCGTTGTTCATCACCCAAACATACAGCAGATACGCGATCTCCCCGTTTGGGATGGTTCTTTCAGAGGAACATTTCCTCCAAATGCTCTATCGTATGAGTTGCCCAAGTTTCCCAGAGGTGCCCCTCTCTCCTGTAATGGAGTGAGGATTTAGGAATTTATCCCTTGACATCCTCTTTTGGGTTTTCCTGCAGGTTGTGGATAACCCAAGATGGGTGGGTGATTAAGAGCAAAGGTTGCAGAGTCAGACTCCTTGGATTCAGATCCTGACTCCACTTAAGAGCTATGTGACTTTTGGCAAGTTACTTCACCTCTGGAAACCTGTTTCCTTATCTATAAATTGGGCTGGTACTACTCATAGGGTTGCTGAGAATATTAAATGAGATAATGCATGTTATCTGTCCCCAGCACATAGCCCTCAGAAAATACTAGCTACTGAGGTTGGCGCTAGAGCTCAGAGACAAAATGGGTAGATGTTCCTTTCAATGACATTGAGCTTCTGCTGTCTCCAGGTCCCTTTCACACTCATGCTCCATGTTGCCCCTACCACCTCCTTCAAAAACTACCTCCAGGAGCATTTTGGTTTTGGTCTTTGTATCTTGGAAATTGTAGGTGTTTGGTTGGAGCAACAGTGTTGCTGATGAAACTGTTTTCCCTGAGCCAGTACCCTCACTTCTACCCTGGGAAGAGATATTTCCTTATCCTACCAGCTTGCTTAGTACTCCTGCTTTTTCTTAGGGATTTTGATCCATTTCTTCCCATCCTCCCTTGTGCAAACTCACGTTCTCCTTTCTGATCACTCTATGGCTGGCTCTCTCTTTGGTATAATGTCCTCTGGCTAAACTGGATTTCTTTTATTTTTCTACATGCCACAGGCTCCTAATCCAGGTATTCCCCTCCTACCTACAGGCTGATCACTTTGGCATGAATTTTATTTTTCCATCCAAGTCTCTAGTCCCATTTACCCCGAGACTCCTTGTCATCCAGTGCATCAGATACAACTACTCTGGCTGACTTTTGTAGAAGGTTACCCAGCCTCTCAGCTCCTCAGTATTCAGAAGCAACTCATCAGTCCACCTAAAACTCCCTATCTGTCCTCTTCCAAGGAAACAGCTTAAGGGAAGGAGATGCAGACTGCAGCACACATTCACCCTCGTCAGGGCTGATAGCCTTTCCCCTTTAGAGGAGTGCCAAGACAGAGAACCTCATGGTGGAAGCAGGGTGCCCTGATGTAGGCTGATGTGTGGGAGGCATGGCCTTGGGCTGTTCTGTTGGCTGGAGCAGGTGGATTAGGAGGCCTGTCTACCACAAGGGCCCAGCATTGTGGTCCGTGGTCAATAGCTCTGCTGCTGCCTTTCTGCGGGAGGGACACTAGCTGACACCTGAAGTCTGGACTGTAGACTACCTTCTGCTCCTGCAGCCTGGAGCCAGCCTAATAGGGGGCAACACTAGTGGAGAGCTAAGCTAGAGAGCATGCAGGTGGTGGCCGTGATGCTGGAAGGCGATGGGGCCCATGGGGATTGGCATTGATGGAGGGTCATGACGACAGAAGTGAGAACTGTCTGTAATGAAGATGAGGTAGGAGTAGGGGGTTTCTGGGAAGAAAGTTTGGGGCTGAGCCAAGATCCCTCTCCCAGAGTCGGGGAGTGGCGGGGAATTGTTGGTTGAATTCATTTGCATGTCTATTGGTGTGTTTGTGCGTGCGCATCTGTGTAAGTTCTTGGGGCTGAAGGCCCAGCTTCTGGGGGGTGGG
>PVJC01000065.1:0-23870 GCA_004026665.1 Murina feae | reverse complement strand
GCGGTGAGGAAGTGAGCGCATTCCGGCCCCCCAGCCGCAGGCCAGCCCTCCGGTGAGTCACCGCTGACCCCCACCGCCTTGGCCGGTTAGGAAGGATTGGCTGCGGCCGCGGGGAGATTTGGGGAACCAGAGTTCCAGAGGGGTGGCTGCGGGGAGATTTGGGGAACCAGAGTTCCAGAGGGGTGGCTGCGGGGAGATATGGGGAACCAGAGTTCCAGAGGGGTGGCTGCTGGGAGCACCGAGAGGGGGGTGGGAGCACCCGAGAGAGTTGGGGAGCGGGTGCTGAACGTCCAGGTTCTGGTTTCGTCCCAGATGGGAAGGACCTAATAGAGGCCGAGTGGAGGCAGGAGGGGAGAGGCCCTGGGAGAACGTCCTGGAACAGGGAGAAGGCCTTCGCGTGGGGAGGGAAAGGGGCCCGGGCAAATCGGAGAATCCGAGTCCGGGAGGCCCAGAAAGGGAGGGAGGGTGGCAGGGCTGCGGGGACGCAATGAAGACGGGCGAGCTGCCCAGCCAGAGCCTGTAGGTGGAAGGAGACTCCCATGCCAGGTAGGCAGGTGGGATGGCCAACCCCTAGAGAGAGCAGATGGGTCAGGAGGCCTGTGCACCGGGAGAGTGAAGAGTAGGTTTAGGGAGTAGGGGGAGTTAAGGTTATTTGGGTACAGTTGTGGCTAGGAAACGTGCGCGCGCGCGCACACACACACACACACACACACACACTCACATTTTTATTGATTTCAGAGAGGAAGGGAGAGAGAATCACTGATTGGCATGTGCACCTACCAGGAATCCAACGGTGACCTCCTGGTTCATAGGGCAATGCTCAACCACGGAGCCAGGCCAGCCCAGCTCATTTAAGGCTTTGAATGCAGGTGTGAGGAATTGAGTTTTGTTCTCTGAGTAGGAAGAGTAGTGAGTGGCTTAAAAGGCAAGATTATTTGTATCTAGCTTTATTGCCTGCCATTAAGTCTTTGTAAGAAAAAAAAAGACATTGATTTGCAACTTATTATAGTTATTTTAAATTGCATGATTATATTTATCAAACAATTTAAACCCGTTGAATTTTTTAATAATTGAACAATTTGACTCAATATCTGATTTGAAATCCAAAGTGAGGCTATCAAGATGTTATATAGTGTTGGGTCTTCCTTTGTCTTGCCTCCATTATCCCCTCACTGATTTGACTGAATTCCATGCCTTTAAAGTCTCCGTTTTCTATATCAGTAGCATAGTCTTTCTAGTTTTCCTCTCCCTCATATTATGGTCTTTATTTTTAACCTTAATTTTTTTTCCTGTTCAGTCCTTTAACCTGCCCTATGTATCCTGAACCAAGTAAAACATTTCTTGGGAGGGAGGCATTGGGCTACAATGTACAAAGACAAGTAACTCAGTTTTACCATATAGGGTAGGTTACATACTATCTTCTGTATCTTTGTATGTAGCTACAAAGTTTCTGTATTTTCCCTGTGGCTGATAAAGAGAGAAAGCTAAAGCAGCTTTTTAAAATTTTTTTAAATTTTTTATTTATTTTATTTTTTTAAAGCAGTTTTTAAAAAAAATATATTTTTATTGATTTCAGATAGGAAGGGAGGGGGGAAAGAGATGGAAACATCAATGATGAGAGAGAATCATTGATCAGCTGCCTCCTGCATGCTCCCTACTGGGGATCGAGACTACAACTAGGCATGTGCCCTTGACGGGAATCGAATCCAGGACCCTTCAGTCCCCAAGCCACACTATCCACGGAGCCAAGCCAGCTAAGACCTAAAGCAGTCTTATTCATGTCAGTATTCCTACAGCATATCAATAAAGTCTAATTTCTCTTCTAAAACCAACTCTAAAATGGTATTTGGTATTTGCCTCAGAAACTCATTCTAATTCTGTTATGGTCTTTATAATTTATGTTACCTTGAGCCAATGGCAATTATAAGGATTAGGATCTTTATAATTTATTTTTAAGGTTCTTAAATCCTACAGTTGCCTTTGGCCCCAAACAAGAAAATCTGGGTCAGTTAATTTAAAAAAAACAAACACCACTTCGAGCCCAGTTGCTTTCTCCTGTGCTGTTTCAGCTCCAGCCCTACTTTATTCCCAGTGGCCTTTGCCTTCATTCCTTCTTTGCTCTGCTGGGCATCTTTAAAGGAAAACTTCACACCAACTTCCTCTACTATAAATTCTCCCTCCCCTCAGTTCTACACTTCTCTTTGCCAACATACACCACCGCTTCTTCAGTGAATTTTTTTTTTAAGCTCACAGCCCTTTCTGGCTCTTTGCCATCTTTAACACTCTCTTGTTGAAATCTCTTTTTCTCTCCTTTCTCTTTGGGAAGACTTCAGAGTTTTAAAAAGAATGCTTTATTTATTCTGCATGATCCACTTTTATCTTCTTTACTCTTCTATCACCTTTTTCTTATTCTGGATTGTTTGTAAATTCTATCATGCTTGCTTTCACCAAGGCTTCGGCCTTCCCTTTGTGATTAAACAGTCTTCTAGATATAGCAAAAGATGCTTATGTTTCCTTATTTTTTCTTATAAAAAAAAGTTTTCAAATTCACATCGACCTCAGTCTTTCCCCCACATTCTGCATCAGTCGCATGGCCATTATTGTAAAATCAACTGAAGCCTGATGTTGGGCAGGGCACTGTTTAGCGAACTTCATGATCTCAGTGTCGGATTCCTAAATGCTTGCCAATAATAGGTGTTTTCATGTACACACACAGACTAAAATGCACAGATAGCAGAACCGTAAGTCAATACAAGTATATGAACATGGCCCTGGTTGGCGTGGCTTGGTTGGGTGTCATTCTGTACACCAAGAGGGCACCGGTGTGATTCTGGGTCTGGGCATGATCCCCAGTGGAGGTCCTGCAGAAGGTAGCTGACCAGTATTTCTCTCTCTCCCTCTCTCAAATCAATTTTTTAAAAAAAATGATGGTGTTGGGGCCAATCTCCAGAGACTTGATTTAAAAAAAAAAAAAAAAAAGAATATGTGTTTCATATATTACATTATAACCAGACCAAATATATTTTAATGTGAATGAGGGTGAAAGATGAAGATGGGTAAATTTAGAGCTAGGATAGACGTTTAAGCGACAGCATCGTTTGGCATTCAGACTGGAGAAGGCCGAGAGGAGAGTCATTCCCCTGAAGGTGAAGAGACTTCATGAAAGAGGCTGTGTTTCAGGAGCTGAGAGCGGCTTGTAGGCTGTGATGAATGGTAGCTGGATGGGGGAGAGGTGCCAGAGTTACAAGAACATACAATTGCTGTACCCAAACAGCCCAGTGTTCTCTCTGGCAGAGAATATAAGAGATGCTATGGTTGTAGTTCGGATTTCAACTACAGTTAAGTTTCCATTGATAACCCATATCGAAAATTTCCTACCCCACCTCTGGAACCATTCCCACCAAATTTTTCTGTTTTGTTTTTTTTTCCTTCTTGCACTCATAATTAACCACCCTTTAATTTAACTGAATTCCCTATTTGCTTTTATTTTTCCTGCCTGCTCCACAATCTGCTTATTGCAGTAGTGACCTTTAAAATCCCATTTATGAGACTCTCACTTTTATCTCATTTATAAGTTGCTCTTTTCTTAAAATTATAGTCTCAAACTAAATAGGCAGAATGCACCTAGTTCTCATTGCTGGAAGGCGACCAGGTAGGATTTGCTTGATTGTCTCTACCGAAAGGAATGCGTTACTTCCTCCTGCAGTGGGGGCTTGCCAGTTCTACTCTCTAGCTTTAGTTATCTCATATTTTCCCTTAGTTCTTTTTTTTAAATTTTATTTCTTTATTGATTTCAGAAAGGAAGGGAGGAGGGAAGAGAGATAGAAACATCAATGATGAGAGAGAATCATTGATTGGCTGCCTCCTGCACACCCCCTACTGGGGAAGACCCCTCAGCCGGAATCCAACCTGGGACCTTTCACTCCGCAGGCTGACTCTCTATCCACTGAGCCAAGCCAGCTAGGGCTTTCCCCTTAGTTTTGCTTTTCAAAACAGTATGGAAGAAATTTTTCTTTTCGGTGTGGCAGCTCTTTAAGGATTTGAAAGGGGCTTGTTTTTTATCTGTGTTTTTTTCCCCCCTCCAGCATGTCCAGTAGAATTTTCTGCACTGATGGAAATGTTCTCGGCCTGTCCTGTCTAATGATTAGCCACCAGCCCCTTGGAAATGTGGCTAGCATGATGTGACTACGAAACAGAATTCTAATTTTACTTAATTTTAGTTATTTAAAGATAAATAGCCAGGGGAGGTGAGTGACTCTTGTGTTAGCAAGCTCTAAAAACTCTGGAACTTAGTACTTCGCCACATGGATGTCTTTTGGCTGTTCCAAAAAATCTTATGGTCGCCTCACACACAGGAAACACACATGGAACTGGGCTCTTGTTCTGTTTGGAGGCCAGTCTACATGTTGGCACAACCTAGAAAAAAACACAAACCTAACCTCTAGAGTCCTGATAGTGTTAGTTTATTTTTATTTTTTTATTTCTTTATTGATTAAGCTATTACATATGTGTCCTTATCCCCCCATTGCCCCCCCCCACACACACACACTCATGTCCTCACTCCCCTGTTATCTGTGTCCATTGGTTAGGCTTATGTTGATAGTGTCAGTTTTTCTTGAAGCTTTCTTAGGAGGGATAAAAGATGAAGTCATGTCATCTTCCGTAACTCAAAGCAGAACTTTACAAATTCCTTATTCAATCTCTCTCTTTCCCTAAGAGAAAGAAGCCTGAAGTTCCTCCCCATAAAGGCTGCCAAATCCTTCCCTTCTCTTTTCTCTCACAGACGACTTTCTTCCTCTTTGAACTTTACTCCTCCATCCTCTGTGAGCACCTCATCTGCCCTCTTCCCTTTCGAGGAGAGCTCTCAGGTGTGTGTCTCCAGCTCCTCTTCCCTTTTATGATCTCTGCTCAGTAAATCCAGGGAACTTCTGGACTCGTCTTTCTTGGGGGTGATTGTAGCTAGAAGGTCATAAGTAACTTCTTTTCCTTTCTCACATAACTCTCGATCGCCTTCTAGAAGTCCTCTCCTTTTCTCGTCATTGCTGAACAGTCTTCAGCATTCTTTTGCGGAAGTTACTCTAACATCTTTTCACTCCAGATCTATGCTTAACAGATCCTAAAGCTACTTCTTCACAGTTCCTTTATCCATTTGTCTTTTAAAATTATTTTGCTTATATATTATTTTTAATAAGCTTATCACCTCTTCACACTGCATAGGCTGCCTCCACCGGGGGAGCAGCAGTCATTTCCCAGTGCTGTCCCCCAGTGTCCTTCATCCCTGATTCTCTTCCCTGCTCCCCATTGTCCATGCATCCCTCCCCTTATTGTCTGTTCTCATCTCCTCCTTGTCCATATTTTTAATAACATTCACTATTTTATTGATTTTTCGGAGAGGAAGGAAGAGGGGTAGAGAGCCAGAAACATCGATGAGAGAGAAACATCGATCAGCTGCCTCCTGCACACCTCCCACTGGGGATGTGCCTGCAACCAAGGTACATGCCCCTGACTGGAATCAAACCTGGGACCCTTGAGTCCGCAGGCCAAACCGGTCAGGGCACGTTCACTATTTTTAAAAGATCATTTTTGGGTTCTCATTTTTTCCAGGGGCCTTTCCCCTAAGTCTGTTCTGTGACATGAAACTGCCTGCAGCATTGGTCTCTGTGGGTTGGGGGTGATGGGATCGAGGGGCAGAATATCCTCTCAATCACGGCACTAATGTTGTGGTCTGGATACTCTTCTGTGGGTGGGGAGACTATCCTGTGCACTGTGGGATGTTTAGCAGCACCCCAGCCTCTACCTACTGGACATCAGAGGTACCTCTCCATGTGACAACCCAGAATACCTCCAGACACTGCCAGATGTGCCCTGGAGGGCAACATTTCCCCACCCTCACCTCCTGTTGACAACTGCTCTTCTAGAATATCACCTTTCTGAAGTCGATAGATGGTTATACTTTTTCTTCCCAATTTGTGATCTGTTTGCTTAGCCTAGATTTTTAAAAGTGTGGTCTTTGTCTTACTTGGTAGGAGGGAGCCTCTTAAAATTGCAGGTTCCCAGTCTCATCCAAGGCCTACTGAATCAGAAATTCTGCAAGTGGGATCTGGAAATAAAATTTTTACAAGGCAGTACCCCCGACCCCTTCCTAAACAGGTAATTCTTATGCCCTGGGCTTGACCTTCCTGTGGTATAACTGCTGCATTACCCACATTTTTTTCCTGTGGGTCTCCCTGGTGCTCCGGCTTTGCTTCCGCTCTTGGCCTCATGATGCCAACACAAATAGGGAGGCCTCAGGTTACCCGGACAACTGGAGCACAGGAAACCGTAAAGGCGCAGCCCGCCCACAAGGAATCAGACCGTGGCCATGCCCACTTGCTTTCACCGAAGGGACTCAGTCTTACTTCCTAATCCCCATTCTCCAACTACCCAGGATGGCAGATACCCAGGCCCAAGTCACAGACCCTGATTTTGCAGACCTGGTAGTCTATGGAATGAATGGGATGAAGAATGAATGGAATGAAGCCTTTTCACATTGATAGTCCCTGTTACCTTGGTGATAATTGAGTCTTGTACTGGTGAGAATTAGATTCCCCTGAAAGTTGACAAGATTATGAGATGTAGAGTCACTTACAGTTGCTTCATGGGACCTTGAGTCTTGGATCTCTTTGTGTTCCTGGTTAGATGTTTTTACAGTTGGCTTTGGGTCAAAGATTTAGCAATCTACTTCTGATACACTGGGAGCAGTGTATGTTTAGCAAGAAAAGAATAGTCAACATATAATAATTTTGGGTTCTATTTACATTTCATTACGAAACTAGACATTTACAGGAAGATTATCTGTTTTGATTAAGTATTTAGCCATTTGTACATCCTAAGCGTCTATAGATGCAAGCAGCAGAGCTTTTTAAATTAAATTCAAAATATCGTGGCAGTTAACTGGTTAAACCCATAAGTAAATGAAAATCTACTTGCATTTAGATGCTTAGAAACTGTTGAGTTGATCCAAAACCAGAGTAGGCCACCTCCGTGGACCATGCATAGCGGGTCAGAGTGAGAGAGAATCAAGGGTGATAAGGCAGACTTGATAGCTCTTTTCAAAGAGTTGAAAGACTGTCCTGCGGAAGGGGTTAGATTTATTTGGTTTGGTTCCAGAGGTGGAATACGGACCTTTATTTCAGATGATAGTGATGGGACACAGAATTTGGCTTAATAAGGAAGAACATTTAAGTACTTAGAGGACCTCAAATTGGAATGAGCTAATGCTAGGCAATGAATTACTTGTGACTGAATTGTTTATATAGAGGTTAGGTTATCATTTGCACAAGGTTTGGATGAGATTTTGGACATTAGTTTTTATAAGTTCCCTTATAAAGGGAAGCAGGCAAATTTATTGGAAGTCAGTTCACCCTTTCTATTATATGATTTTGTGGCAGCTGTTAACGTCGTTACTATTTTCTTGGTTACCTCTCTTTGCTAATTTTACCCCCTTGAGTCATTGAATATTTGAGCTGATAGTAGAGTCTTTAGAGATTTATCAAATGTTGTTCTCTAGTCCTCTGGCAGTTCCTCACGAATGTCTCAAGGGTGGCTGAGAGGTGAAATTAAGGATAGCTGGCGCTATTAGCCCATTAGCCATGCTTCTGTGAGAACAATCTTGCCTTTAAAATTTTTTCCAGAAAAAAAAAAAAGAATTCTGAAAAATAATCTTAGAGGCCCCAGTATTCCAAGCTCTTCATTTTATTGACAGGCAAACAGATATGGAGCAGAGAAGTGCCTTGCCAAAAGGTCACATAGCTAATAAATTTCACAGTTGGAATTCAAATCTAGCTCTTTAATTCCAATCATTTGGAATTTTTTCCTCTCTACTAGTCTACCTTCTTATAATTCAGTAAAAGTTTCTCTCCATTTCACTGGCCACAACTATAGTCCAAAATTTTATTTCTTCAGCTTTACTATTTCCTATTCGTCACTGAGCTAGTCTCCCTATTATCCAATCTCTCCTTCTTCCGATCTATATCAGATACACTGTTATTCCATGTCATTCTTCATGAAACATTGTTTTCATCATGAGATTTCCCTGCTTAAGAACCTTCTCCCTATTGCTAAAAAGAACTTTTCAGCCTGACACATTGTAACATTTTTTAGGATCTTTATTGTTCAGCTAAACTGAGCCCAAATCTGTCATATTATGGGTAATTAATGGGCCTTATAATAGTGAGATTAATTGAACCCCACTCTACCTCTAGACTCCAACTTTGGCAGCATTTTTATGTGTACAGTTTTAATCAGGGATGATGAGAAGATACAAAATAAATAGAAGACTAGAAAAAATAGATCAGATCTCACAAAAAGAAGTTACATAACAATGTTTCATATAATCCTATTTGTAGTACACATACATACGTACATTAAAAAAAACACACGAGTGAGATGTATAGAAATTGGAAGAAAACACACCAAATTGATAATAGACCTTAACTTTGATGAGGTGGATTGAGAAAGGAAACGGGATGGGAGGAATAAAAAATATATTAAAAAAATATTTCTTCCCAGTCTGTGGCTTGGCTTTTATTTTTTTTAAATATATTTTCTTGATTTTTTACAGAGAGGAAGGGAGAAGGATAGAGAGTTAGAAACATCGATGAGAGAGAAACGTCGATCAGTTGCCTCCTGCACATCCCCCACTGGGAATGTGCCCGTAACCAAGGTACATGCCCTTGACTGGAATCGAACCTGGGAACTTTCAGTCTGCAGGCCGACGCTCTATCCACTGAGCCAAACCAGTTAGGGCTCTCTTCTCTTTTTTTAAAAATAATCTTTCTTTCCTTTTTTTTTCAAATTATAAGATAAACTTTATTGTTTATTTATTTGTTTTTTATTTACTTGTTTGTTTATGTCAATCCTCACCCGAGGATATTTTTCCACTGCTGCTTATTTCCAACAATATCTCATTTTTTTTTTTTTTTAGAAAGAGTGAAAGAGAGGGGAAGACAGAGATATATCGATGTAAGAGAAGAACATCGATTGGTTGCCTCCTGCACGAGTCCTGAGGGTTCGGGCAGGGAGGTGGGGGGAGAGCCTACAACCAAGGTATGTGCCCTTGGAATCGAACCCAGGACCCTTTGGTCCGCAGGCCATACTCTGTCCATTGAGCCAAACTGGCTAGGGCAATACTCTCTTCTTTAAGCAAAAACAATTTGTTTTTTGTTTTAGTCTTATTTTTTATATCTTTTTTTTTTTTTTTTGCCAATAGAGTTCACTGATAGTATCTTCAGAGAACTTGCTAGACCTCTTCTCTAGTGGCCAGAGCACCAGATATCTCTACAGCTAACCATTCACATTTTCTTTAAAACAAGTCATGCTCTGTGTTAATGATACCACCTTTCTTCAAGCCACTTCAAGTATCAGTAATAAGTGCTATTTACTATCAATATTTATAAACCAGTATTCATATTAAGTAACCAGGTAAATGATGTTAATTCAGAGCAGGGTAAGATCACTGTAACCCAGGTGACTTTCATAGAAGAAATAAAGCTTGAACTAATTCTGAGAGGATTTTGGTACATTCAAATAAAGAGAGCAGACTAATTTGTATTGATGGATTTGAGGAAGAAAAAATAATGATTATTCATGGTGTGGCTACCCTATCATCTATCCAGAGCAGACATTATTAGTCAATCATGCACTCATTCTTGCTGAGCGTGGGCACAGACTGGTAAGCCTGGAACTAGATATGAGGGGGAAATGTAGACTTTAAATGGAGAGATATTTTGAAAGAGGCATCAGTGAGACTTCTTGAAAATGTCTGACCTTGGAGGTCAAGATGTGGGGCATTTTCACGTGCAATGGGGAAGCCCTTGGTGCAGAGACTACAGGAACAGTTTCTGTTGCATATGTGCTCAGTACACAGACATCGGAGGGGTGTGATAGGCATCACAACCAGACTCAGAAAAATAATGCCAGGGGAAGACAGTGCAATGGATTCTGCCACAGGGCACCACTCAGGCTACAGCCTGAGAGGGATCCTAGAGTTATACCAACTACAGAGTTGGGCCATAATCGCCAGCAATATAAGCAGCAAACAGGGCAAAGAAACATTGCCCTGGTATAGGAGGCCAGAGAACCACTTGCTCAAGTTCACCTCTTCCCCTCGTACATCCAGATCCATCTCAGGCAGAGACGCAAGGGAGAGGCGACTGAGAGACCAAGCGATTTTTATTCAAGAGAGTCTGGGCAGTGTCTTAAAGACTGTTTAAATGATCAGGTCAGACTATGTTAAACTCATCTGAGGACTTCTGAAAGGTGTGGTATCAGCAACCGTGAAGACGTAGTAGACCTTTAGGTCTCATGTGTACCTGCCTCAGCACCAAGTGTCCCAGCATTGGCCACACCCGTTGCCAAGGAAGAACCATGTGGTTGAAACCCACCCATGATACCTGACCCTGTCAAACCTGTGAAGACAGATTCTTATGGTCTGCTATTTCTGTCAGCGCCCACCTTTTTTTTTTTTTTTTTTTTTAAATCTTGTTTATTAAATTTTGAGAGAAACATTGATGTGAGAGAGAAATATCCATCAGTTGCCTCCCACACGTGCCAGCAACTTGGGTATGTGCCCTGACTAAGAGTGGAATGCGCCACCTTTTGACGAGTGGGACAATGCTCCAATGAATTGAGTCACACTGGCCGGAGCTGTCGGCACTCACCTTTTATTTCTCCTCATCTGGAGCTTTCTATCATATACTTTTCTCCTTGCCAGAATTAGTCAGAAATTAGCCAAAATTTGCTGTCTTCCTATTCCAAAAATCTGTAACCTTTATGTTCTGGGTACTGGATGCAAGGGGTGCCTGTTGCCCTTACCTTATTTCAGGACCTCTGACAAACATACCCTGAGTATAAAGAATGAATTTGCAAGCCCAGTGTCTTGCAGTTCCTACATAGGAGAAGCTTAAGGGCGGAAATCTGATTGGAAGGGGAGGGAGACAGAAAATTTGTCTTGAAGGTGAGTTCACAGAGTAATGTGATTTGCTGACTAGGACTGACCACCAGAAAAGTAAAAAATAAGTGATTAATAAAAATAAGTACTTTGTTGCCTGACTGGTGTGGTTCAGTTGTTGAGCGTCGACCTAGGAACCAAGAAATCAGTTCGATTCCTGGTCAGGGCACATGCAGGTTTTGGGCTCAATCCCCAGTGGGGGTCATGCAAGGAGGCAGTTGATTAATGATGTTTGTCTTTCATCGATGTTTCTATCTCTATATCCCTAAAAATCTTCTCTCTCTAAAAATCAATTAAAAACATATTTATAAGAAAATAGGTAGTTTATTCATATAAGTGAGCTTTGTAAATGTGGAATCTAGGATCTTTTTAAAAATCTTCTATTGGCTAATTATTTCATTTACTTAGTTTCTTGCATCCCCAAACAAGGTATGACACCATTAATCTGACCATTTTAGGCACGTGCTTTGCTCACTATTTTTCTATTTATATATTTAAAAAAATATTTGATTGTTTAAAGCATTATAGATAGTAGTACATATATCTCCTTTTTATTTATGTATTTTAAAAATATTTTTAAATTTATCTTTATTGTTCAGATTATTACAGTTGTTCCTCTTTTTTCCCCCATAGCTCCCCTCCTCCCAGTTCCCACCCCACCCTCTGTCCTTACCCCCTCGCTGTCCTCATCCATAGGTGTACGATTATTGTCCATTCTCTTTCTGCACCTCCAACACCCTTTACCCCCCAAAATTGTCAGTCTACTCCTTTCTGTGCCTCTATTTTCTATGCCACAATTTCTGTTCTATTCACCAGTTTATTCTGTTCATCAGATTTTTTATTCACTTGATTTTTAGGTTCACTTGTTGATAGATATGTATTTGTTCTTCATAATTTTTATCTTTACTTTTTCTTCATCCTCTTCTCAAAGGATATCTTTCAGCATTTCATATAATACTGGTTGGGTGGTGATGAACTCTTTTAGCTTTTTTTTGGTCTGTGAAGCTCTTTATCTGACCTTCAATTCTGAATGATAGCTTTGCTGGGTAAAGTAATTTTGGCTGTAGGTTCTTGCTATTCATCACTTTGAATATTTCTTGCCACTCCCTTCTGGCCTGCAAAGTTTCTTTTGAGAAATCAGCTGACAGTCATATGGGTTCCCCCTTGTAGGTAACTAACTTCTTTTCTCCTGCACCTTTTAAGATTCTCTCCTTGTCTTTTGCTCTTGGCATTTTAATTATGATGTGTCCTGGTGTGGTCCTTCTTGGGTTTCTTTTGTTTGGGATTCTCTGTGCTTCCTGGACTTGGAAGTCTATTTCTTTCACCAGGTGGGAGAAGTTTTCTGTCATTATTTCTTCAAATAGGTTTTCAATATCTTGCTCTTTCTCTTCTTCTGGCACCCCTATAATTCTGATGTTGGTACGCTTGAAGTTGTCCCAGAGACTCCTTACACTATCTTCATATTTTTGGATTCTTTTTTCTTTTCGCTTTTCTGGCTGGGTTTTGCTTCTTCATATTTCATATCTTTGTCTTGATTCTTGCGATCCTCTCGTCTGCTCTTGGATCTCTGTATATTATTCTTTATTTCAGTCAGTTTATGCTTAATTTCTAGCTGGTCCTTTTCAATTTTATCAGCAGTTTCTAGAAAATTCTTGAAAAACCTAATAACCGTGGTTTTGAACTCTATATCCAGTCGTTTGCGTTCCTCCATTTCTGTCATTTGTGACCTGTTTCTTAGTCTCCGCATTTTGGCTGCTCGTTGATAGGGTGGCTTTCTGTGCTAGGTGTCCTATAGGGCCCAGTAATTCAGCCTTCCCAATCACCTGGGGTGAACACTCTTGTACGCCTTTGAAGGCTGGGTGCACAGTCTTGTTGTCGTTATCACTGGGAGGTATCACTGGGAGGAAATGACCCGCAGGCCTTTCTCCTTGTTGTTTGGGGTTTAGATCTTTTGGAGTTCTGTCCCAGCTGCAGACCCTTAGGTTATACTGAAGGCAGGCAGGCACACAGTTTGGGCGGGGTTGTAGGTGGGGTGGGGTGGGGTCTCAGAATCACCGGGGTGGAGCAACCCACAATGGCTGCCCCTCCGCTGACTCCGCAGCTTCTCCCGGATTTGGCGCCTCAACCCTGAATCCCTGCGTCAGTGATCGCTGCGAACAGCACTGCTAGAACGCCACTGGTCTTCTGCCTCGTTGCCCTACAGCCCGCATTGCATTCAGTGCGACCCTGGAGTTTATAATCTCCTTCCAAGCTGTGGACTCAGGCGCAGCCGTCGCCACCCTTTCACCCGCGCCGCTGCTTCCATTCCACGCGTCCGTACCTCTCAGTTTTGGTGCTGGGAGCTTCTACTCAGTCTCACTGCATATCTTCTCTTGCCTTCTAGTTGTAAAGCTTCCCCTCCCTTGGTTCTGGAGGATGGCCGTTTATCTGTATAGTTGTATTTTTATAATGTAGTTGTGGAGGCTGAGCATTTAGGTATGTACCTCATGCTGCCATCTTGGTTCTTTTCCTTTTTAAAATATTTTTAATTGATTTTTTACAGAGAGAAAGGGAGAAGGATAGAGAATTAAAAACATCAATGAGAGAGAAACGTTGATCAGCTGCCTTCTGCACACCCCCTACTGGGAATGTGCCCACAATCAGGTACATGCCCCTGACCGGAATCGAACCTGGGACTCTTCAGTCTGTAGGCCGATACTCTAGCCACTGAGCCAAGCCAGCTAGGGCTATTTATGTATTTTTATTTGGTTTCTTTTATGGGGAGGGGAAGGAGTTCACTGCCATCAATGTCCATGACTCTTCCTCAGAGGCTCCAAGCAGTCTTTCCCTTTGTGAGCTATACTGTAAAATCCTATCATTGCTGTTGGGCAACATCAAAATACTTTATATATGTAGCAATGACAGTGCACATGCCCACACCCAATGACGTAAGGTCATGCCCCTGAAATTATCTCCATTGAGGTGGCAGGTGATGTCATGACTGTGGATAAACTCACCAAGGAAGTGAGTATGGAAAGGAGAATGCAGAAAGCTGAGACTACTGCATGGGGTGGGAAGCCTACAGCTCAGAGGACGACGAGGGTCTTGCTGGAGTGAGAGATCACTGGACAGTGAGGTGGAAGGATGACTGGGATAATGAGCTGTGGCAGGAGCCATGGGAAGAGCTTTAAGAAGAAGGTGATGGTCAACAGTGTCAAATGTGATTGAGGTATAATGATCTGTAAACTGGGAACTTCACTGTGTTCTTCCTGATTGTTTATTACAGTTTTACACTAGGCTATTCAATTCAGTTTGTTGAGCTGCATACTAACTATGGTAGAGCTGTATGAAAGAGATATAAAATGTTTTAAGTAATACATCTTTGTAAACAAATATACTGGCAATTTATATATAAAAGGTACATCAATTTTTATTGGTATATTTGTTAAATGGAAACTATAGACCTATTTCAATAACATAAAAAATATTTTGGTATCCTTTCATCCCCGTGATACCATTTAAAAGAGAAAACACCCTCATATTTTTCTTATTACAAAAGTAATACACAATCATTGAAAAAACAATTAAATATAAAATTCTAACTCATACTATCCCCAAAGACAGCCATTCTCAACATTTTGATTTATGCCAGTCCAGGGTTTTTTTTTTGTTTTTTTTTTGTGTGTGTGTATGTGTATTTTTAATGAAACTGGGTTCATTCCATACATCTTTCAACCTATCTTCACTTAATGATGTATAGTGAATAACATTTGATAGCATACATCTCTGAAATAATGTTTAATGGGCTGCTTGGATTTTAATGTATAAGGATAATATCTATAATAATAAAAGTGTAATATGCTAATTAGACTGGATATCCTTCCAGATGACCTTCTGGACAAAGCTGGGGCTGTGAGGGAAGCCCAGGTCCCAGGAGCCTGCCAGTGGCCATAGGGAAGCCCAGGTCTTGGGTGCCCGGTGCTGGAGGGGAGCCTGGGTCCCGGGTGCCAGAGGGAAGCCAGTGCTGGCAGCCGGGGGAAGGAAGGCCTACTCTTGCATGAATTTCATGCATCGGGCCTCTAGTTTAATGATACAATGCTCTATAATTAGAAATTTAGATATTTCCTAACTTTTTATTATTGAAGACAAGACTGTTGAGTATCTTTGAGGTGAAAGCTATGATTTTCTTTTTTTTTTAACATCAGTGTGAGAGATGCATATGCCCTGACTGGGGGTGGGGATTGAACCTGCAACCAGGTATATGCCCTTGACTGATGCTCTATCCACTTAGCCACACTGGTCAAGGCTAAATATATGATTTTCTTTAGCTAAATTCTTGAAGTGGAATTGATGGGTTAATGCTAAAAATATTTTAAAAGCTTTTGATGGAGATTGCCAAGCTGCTTTCTAACATTGTACCAGATCATACCTCACTTGCAATGTACGAGAATACCATTTCCCCACACACTTGCTAGCATTAGGCATTATTTCTAAAACAATTTTTATAGATGAAAAAATAATTCTTCATTTAAATTTTATAGCCACTTAAAATTATATATATGTATATATATATATATATATATATATATATATATATATATATATATGTGTGTGTGTGTGTGTGTGTGTGTGTGTGTGTGTGTGTGGTAAATAGTGATTCTTTGAAGATAAATTTATCAAAAGAACTAAAAATTATTCTAAATTGGCTTAATGAAGTGAAGGATCAATCTGGATGCTACTGGGGTTTTTTTAATCCTCACCCAAGGATATTTTTCCATTGATTTTTAGGGAGAGTGGAAGAGAGAGGAAAGATAGAGAGAAACATCAGTGTGAGAGAAACAGTTCCATTGCTTGCACAAGCCCTCACCAGGGCTGAGCTGGGGAGGAGCCTACAACCAAGGTGCATGCTTTTGACTGGAATCAAATCTGGGACCCTTTGATTCCAAGGCCGACACTCTATCCACTGAGGCAAACTGGTGAGGGCTGGGTACTACTGTTTTTAATTGAATGTAGATATGACTCTGAAGTGGTCACATTTCTGTTCCATCACTTACTAACTAGTAGTGTTGGGTAGTGGTTAATGTCTCTAGGTCTGTGTCTTTACAAAATGGGGATTATAATAGAACCTGTCTTAGAGGGCTGTTAGGCAGGTTAAATAAGATACTAGACGCAACACTCATGGCACATTGTTGGCATAGGCACAAAATCAACACTAGAATACTCACTAGTAAGGTTAATTTTTCTGTGTGACTCTCCAGACTAATAGGAGGCAGCATCACAAGGGGAGTTTAGAGTTTTTTAAAGATATCATTTTGGGAATAATTCTCTAGATTCTGAAGGATAGTGTTCTTTCCATCATCTTTCCATCAACAAGATATAAGATGACTCAAGGGAGGGAGTCATGAGCCTAAATAGGGTGTACTTTCCCCTCTCTCGCCCCAAACCAAGCAAGAGGGTATCAAAGAACATATACATGAAAGAGAGACTGATCTCTCACTCCCTGGTTAGACTGTGTTTAGACAGTAGACTTGGTAGGCTCTGCACTGATCTGAGAAGAGGAAAGAAAATTAAAGAGAGGTGGCAGGACCGGGCAGTGGCGATGGTGGAAGAGCTAGAACCCCTCTAGAGCACCTTCTAGAAAACTAGAAGAGGAAGAGGAGACGTCATAGAAGGGATCATTTTCTCCTCCTCATTTCTGGTTCCTTAAACTGTGGCTCATGCTTGGGCTGGAAGAGGGGAGGAGATGACTTCTACCTTGGACCTGAGATTGGAGTTTAAACCAATTGGGTTGGAGTGAGTTCTCACGGAACCAAAAGGGAGCAGAGAGGTGTGGAATCTGTTCATGCTGTTGTGACGAGTGGGAAAGAGACATTTATCATGGCATAGATGAAGAAGATGTGGTAGGAGAGGAGCTTATGTTTACATCTGAGTTCAGTGCTCAATAGATAAGTTAAATTTATCACTAAATCCATTGTCCCATCTTTCTCTGCAGTTTCAGAGGAAATATCCCCCGCCCCTTTTTTGTAAAGTGAATCCATTCATCTGTGCTCTTGTTTATTCATTGAGAAAACATTATATTTGACTGTAAAATGTCTTACACAGTGTTGAGGTACAAAGATTGAATATAATAGTTCTTTCTTTTATGGAATACACAATAAAGTAACTACCTACTTTAAAAACAATGTATTGCCTTAGTCGTTTTGGCTTAGTGGATAGAGCTTCAGCTTGTGGACTGAAGGGTCCCAGGTTTGATTCTGGTCAAGGGCACATGTCTAGGTTGTGGGCTCAATCCCCAATAGGGGGCATGCAGGAGGCAGCCAATCAGTGATTCTCTCTCATCATTGATGTTTCTGTCTCTTTCTCCCTCTCCCTTCCTCTCTGAAATCAATAAGAATATGTTTTTAAAATTTAAAATAATGTATTAAGGGTTATAAAAAATGGGGTGGAAGGCTTCAAAGAAGAACAGTTAGTCCGAAGTCAAGGGAAGACAAGACATTTCATGCTGATGAACTAATATGGCTCACTTAGGGAAACTAAGAATAGTTCTTTATGTTCAGAAGGCAGATATAGCAGCAGAGAAGGCTAGAGAGAAGGCCCGAGCCAGATCCTAATCAGCTAACATGCTTGTTCTCTATCCAGGAGGCCAGCGGTTCTTAAGGGCAGCAGTACTGCCCCTGGAGGGGCATTTTAGACATTGTGGGGCATTTTTGATTTCTATAGTGATGGGAGGTGGAGTTTACCTGCATTTTGGTAGTTGGGGACCACAAATACTAGACTCTGCAATGTGCAATGTGAGAACAGTTCTGCATAATTAAGAATATATTGTTTTAAAGTAGGTGTTTATTTTTCTACCAACACCAACTAGGTCATGTATTCCACAAGAGAAGAAGTGTTATCTTGTTATTCTTTGTACTTCAACACTGGCAATACATTTGGGATGTCAAATAAATGTCCTGAATTTCATATGATTTAGAGGTCCTGAGTTCTGCATAATTTTTGAATGTTCCACCAAACTTTTGTGTAGGGTATTATTATTATCCTATATAATAAAAGGCTAATATGCAAATCGACTGAACAGCGGAACGACCAGTCGCTATGACGTGCACTGACCACCAGGGGATGCTCAACACAGGAGCTGCCTCCTGGTGGTCAGTGTGTTCCCACAAGGGGAGCACTGCTCAGACAGAAGCCCTGAGCTGGGCTCATAGCTGGTGAGTGCAGCAGTGGTAGCAGGAGACTCCTGCAGCGGTGGTGGCAGGAGAGCAGGCCTAAGCCATCAGTCAAACATCCACTGAGGGACCCCCTGAGTGCATGAATTTCATGCACCAGGCCTCTAGTATATAAATAAATTGGCCTGTTATTAGTTATCCTAATACCAGTGTTTAATCTAGCATGTAACAGCTTCTGATCTTATTTCTCTTAAGTCCTAACTGACTCATTTCATATAGTTAGGTACATGCATCTGAGTGCTTCCTTAAGTCTTCTGTAATAGTCATGTCCAACCGTTTATGTATTGAAATACCTATTATTATTACTGTCCTTATTCCTCTTTTATATCACAGCTAGGAAGCACACTTTTGGTGTTTTGAAATTATGTGTATAGATAAGTTGTTATCTATGAATTTCATTTTAGACCAATAAAGGTGCTGTTATTTTAAAATATTTATTAGAAGAAAGGAGACTTAGGTCTGACAGGATCAAGTCACTATGTAGCCATTGATTTTCAAAACATTATTTTGAGCCACAGAGCTCAAAACTTTTTTGCTCATGAGCTCCCTAAAGTAATAATAACCCTCTCACACAGTTTTAAGTTGAAATCTTATATTTATTATCACAAGTTTAAATTTATGAATTGGTAATGGGAGATAGAAAATATTAATCACTTTATAAGTTGAAATAAGCTGAAGATTGACTGTAATAATAAATATTTAATGATAATTTGTTACAGTAGAATAAAATCTTATTGAATAAAGTACAATAAAGTTACTTATTGAATAAGTAACTTTTAAAAATAATTTGTTACTTATTTTTTAAAAATTTTTTTATTGATTTCAGAGAGGAAGGGAGAGGGAGAGAGACAGAAACATCAAACACGGGAGAGAATCATTGATTGGCTGTCTCCCCGCATGCTCCCCACTGGGGACTGAGCCCACAACCCCAGGCATGTACCCTGGTTGGGAGTCAAATTGTGACCTACCCACTCAACCCACTGAGTCACGCTGGCCAGGCGGCCACTTAATTTTTATCCATGCCTTTTACTCAATGTATTTGAATTTTTTGGTGGCCTGCACAACTTTCCCATTACATTTTTTCATTCGTTTTAAGTCAGGTCACTGAAGTATAATTTATATACAGTACAATTCAACTATTTTCATGCGCTACAGTTACTTTTATTTATTTATTTTTACTCCAACTACTTTTAAAAAGAACGTATGTCATTAATGTAGTCTCCTTGGCTGTGCTGATTGTAGAGAATCCCAACATGGGCTAAACAGCCCATTTCCAATGTCAAGTTTTACCCTGAACAGAGGAATGTACGTGGTGGGAAAAGGCAGGAAGCCCTGATGATTTAAAGTACCTTGATTCATCTTTAAGTTTCCCTAAACCAAGATCTTCATTTACATACGCCTTTGCTTGGTGTCCCTGCAGCTTTCACACCCTAGAACGGTTCCTCATCACAAGATTGGGCCTAGGCAGGGGATATGCCTTTCTTTTGCAAAGTGGGAGAACTGTGTGAGCACAGGCCCATTTTGGGCAGATCAGTTTCAGAGAAGAATCCATGTGGAAGATGGGGATCTGGAAATGCATTCTCTTGAAACCACCTGAACATACATACCCCTTGGAAAATCTCTCTGTGCTCCCCGGTTTGAGGGCTGCCACCCAGAGGTTCAGGGGTTCAGATGGTGCTAAGGGCAGGCGGCCACAGGTTTTGGGTCCTGCACTGCTACTTCATCTACAGCAGCTGGGCTTCTTCTTGTTTTGTGCTTAAACTTTTATTTGAAGGAAGGATTTTGCTGCTCAAAATAACAGTTTGAAAAACACAGCTTTCATGGGGGACCATTTAAGGATTCTAAGCAGCGAAGTGGCATAATTAAATTTTTGTTTCAAAAAGTCACTTTGGCATCTGAACGCATTGTGGAGAATGAATTGAAAGAAAGTGAGACTGGAGGCCCAGAGAGTTGTCACAGAGGCTGTTGAGACAGTCTAAAGGAAAACTGTAAGAAATGGCAGTCCTGGCCCGGCTGGTGTAGTTCAGTGGTTGAGCATTGACCATTGAATCAGAAGGTCATGGTTCAATTCCCAGTCAGGGCATATGCCTGGGTTGCAGCCTTGATCCCTGGTAGGGGACATGCAGGAGGCACCTGATTGATGTTTCTCTCTCATGGATGTTTCTATCCCTCTCCCTAAACTTAATAAAAACATACTTTTTAAAAAATGGCAGCTCTGGGCTCCATCCCAGAGTGCTGGCATCCACTTTAGAGGGAGCAGGGGCTTCCTGGTTTTCGAATCTTCATCCAGCTGCCTGTTGCATTTACATTTTCTGCCTGGCCTTTGCCTCTGTGACCCCTGCCTTAGAGTATCTCACATTTGTTTCTCTCTCTTTATTATTAATCTATCATCCCAGACCAGGCACTTAGCACTTCATGATTAGATTTCTCTAGGAGCCTCTTAACTGTCTGCCAGCCAACCCTACATCGCCATAGTTAGCTACTCTTTTGGTTGTACTGACATATTGCAGCCATGCAGAAGAGTACATTTGTGTCAAGTCTTGCTTCAGATTTCTCTGCCTCCTCTTCCAGTCTCTGGCTTCTTTAGAAAATTCTAAGCAGAGTAGAATGAAACAGTGATGAGTACTTTTCAATTCCCTACAAGCTGCTATGATCATGCTTCCTTTGTTTCTTTTTATGTAAGACTAGGGGCCCAGTGCATGAAATTGGTACACGGGTAAATTGGGGTGAGGGTATAGGAGGGGGAGGGGGAGGGCAAGCGGGGAGGTCCCTGAGCCGGACCTGGACTTCATCCAATTTGTGAGCACTCAGGACAAGTGCTACTGATGGCTTGGACCCACTGCACCTGGTTCTCTGCTCTCTGCCGGACCTGTCTGCTCCACACTACGGAGATGGGCAAGCAGGCGCTGCTGGGCAATGCCTGCAGAGTCCTCGATGGCTTGAGACCCCTCATCCCCTCCTTGGCAGCCATGGCCCCAGCCCAGCATAGGCCAGGGCAGCAGCTGGGGATTCCCGGGTGGGTCTGTCTGGCCACGCCCCCTGGTTCCCAGGTCCACAGCCCTGCTGGTCTAGGGCCCGTCAGCCCAGCAGCTGGGATTCCCTGGTGGGTCTCTCTGGCCACACCCCCTGGTACCCAGGTCCTCAAGCCCTGCTGGTCCAGGGCTGGCCAGGAAAGCAGCTGGAATTCCTGGGTGGGTCTGGGTGGCCACGCCCCCTGGTTCACAGGGCCACAGCCCTGATGGTCAGCCAGGGCACCTGCTGGGATTCCCGGGTGGGTCTGGATGGCCACACTCTGCAGTTCCAAGGTTACGGCCCTGCTGGTCCATGGTCAGCCAGGGCAGTGGCTGAGATTATTGCGTGGGTCTGGGTGGCCATGCCACCCGGTTCCCAGGTTCGTGGCCCTGCCACCTAAAATCGATCACGGCTTGCTCCTTCTGCCCCCCACCCTGCCCCTCCTGTGTGGCCTTTAGGAAGGCAACAGATGACTGTGGCGGACACAGGGAGGCAAGCCTCCCTATGTCCGCCGCCACCATCTTGGCTGGGCTAATTTGCATACAGCCGCTCTGATTGGCTGGTGGGCGTGGCTTATCCCGTCTTGGAGAAACAGTTAATTTCAATATTACGCTTTTATTAGTTAAGATATTTGTAAATTGAGGGCTTAAATGGCAAGGGGACATGTGCCACTTTTCTCAGTGAAAGATTTTTGTGGAGACAGCAAGTAGAATTTTAAGTGGAGTGGAGAAAAAATAGGACAGAGAATATTATATTTGAAACATGCTATCAGATGATCCTCGGTGTGGTGAATAATTACTGGGGTTGGTGATAATGGTGAAGGGTGGTAATAGGAACAGAGGGAAGTAGTGTATGTACCTGGGAAAACAGGCCAAGTGTGGAAGAGCCATGGATGCCACTGGAACCTTCGTGGACACTTACAGAGGGGCTGGTCCAAGTGTGGATGGAGCAGACAGGTGAAAATGGTAAGGTGACCAGACGTCCCACTTTTGGCGGGACAGTCCTGATTTTTAACAATTTGTCCCGCGTCCCGTGGTGTTTTAAAAAAGTCCCGATTTTTGGAAAGAATGCACGACAAGCTAGGGAAAGGCAGGAGAACAGGAAGGGAATATGGTTTTCGGTGGCCATGTGGCTATTTAGCCAGGATATGAGTTTTATATTATTTTTGTTAATTTTATAATGTTAAACTTTAATAGTAACAAGTAGTTGTTGAAAACTGATTATCGAGAACTGCTTATCAAAGTTCACATTGTTGATCAGTTAGAATTCAAGCACCATTGTTTGGACTTAATGAACAATGGCACTTTTTGGAATTGGCAACGAAAAAACATTTTGTAACTGTCAGACGATACACATCGTACTGCGTGCTAGTAAGCTAGTTAAACAAGTGATGTCATTACAAATCAGCTATTCAGATAATTTAGGTAAGTAATTTATTTATAAATACATAAATTTTCTTGAATTTAGCAGACAGTACTCGTATTATTTATATTTTATAGTGGCGGCAAAAAGTCTAGCGCCGGTCTTGAAAGTGACACGACTTACGTTACGGCAAATTCAGAGGAAAAATAATACAAGTTAGTATTGTTATTATTTAGAAAGAAATATAGGATTAAAATTAAAATAATAACGCGCTGTCCTTACCAGGAACTAATGCTGCTACTGAATGCGTTTTTTCTACGGTAAATAAAGTGTGGACATCAGAAAAATCACAATTAAGTGTTGAGACTTTGAAAGCCATTTTATTTTATTTTATTTTATTTTTTAAATATACTTTATTGATTCCTCACAGAGAGAAAGAGAGAGGGACAGAGAGCCAGAAACATCGATGAGAGAGAAACATCCATCAGTTGCCGCCTGCACACTCCCCCCTGGGGACACGCCCGCAACCAAGGTACATGCCCCTGACCGGAATCGAACCTGGGACCCTTGAGTCCGCAGGTCAATGTTCTATCCACTGAGCCAAACCAATCAGGGCTGAAAGCCATTTTATATGTGAAATATAATTTAACAAATTCTTGTGAAAAATTTCATGACCTTTTAAACAATGACAGCAATCTACTAAAAAAAAAAAAATCCACTCAAATGAGAAATATGCCAAAGAATAAAATAATACTATACATAATTTTATTTATTATATTTGTAAATTATACTTATGTTGAAATTTTAAAAAATATATTACAATACTATTTTTGCATTTTATGAAAATTTTTGTTGCTCCATATAGGCCAAATTATTAATTAAGACCCCCCCCCCCCCCCCCCCCCCCCCGTCAGGGTAGGGGAGGACGGAGGAAAGTCAAGGGGGAAAAAAAAAGAGACATATGTACTACTCTTTGTAATATTTTATTTTATTTTATTTATTTATTTTTTTAAATTTATCTTCATTGTTCAGATTATTACAGTTGCTCCTCTTTTTTCCCCCATAGCTCCCCTCCTCCCAGTTCCCACCCCACCTTCTGTCCTTGCCCCCCCACTGTCCTCATCCATAGGTGTACGATTATTGTCCATTCTCTTCACGCACCCCCAACACCCTTAACCCCCAAAAACTGTCAGTCCACTCCCTTTCTATGCCTCTGATTCTATTCACCAGTTTATTCTGTTCATCAGATTTTTTATTCACTTGATTCTTAGATTCACTTGTTGATAGATATGTATTTG